>CM076415.1:19363216-19391351 GCA_038363315.1 Mugilogobius chulae | reverse complement strand
CTCAGCTTTTAAGTAGAAGTTTATAAGAACCTTTTCATAAATGTTCAGATCTAGGTTGTTGTGTGAGGTTTCCAGCCTCAGAAACTAAAAGCACCCTGCCCTGACACAAGAAGAGAGCATAGACCTGTATGTCCGAACACCTGCAAGCACCTGTCCTCTTTCTCTGTGTCTTACCTGACTCTCTCTCCCTCTCTCCTCTCTCCCTCTCTCTCCTCTCTCTTTCCTCTCTCTCTCTCTCTTCTCTCTCTCTCTCTCTCTCTCCTCTCTCTCCTCTCTCCTCTCTCTCTTTCCTCTCTCTCTCTCCTCCCTCCTCTCTCTAGTCTCTCCTCTCCCCCCTCTCTCTCTCTTCTCTCTTTCTCTCTCTCTCTTCTCTTTCACTCTCTCTCCTCTGTCTCTCTCAACCTCTCTCCTCTCTCTCTTTCCTCTCTCCCCCTCTCTCCCGCTCTCTCTCCCTCTCTCTCTCTCTCCCTCCCCCTCTCTCCTCTCCCTCCCCCTCTCTCCCTCTCTCTCTCTCTCTCTCTCCCCCTCCCTCTCTCTGTTCAGTGCAGGTGGATGTGTTGGCAGTAGCAGTAGTTTTCAGTCTGTGTCTATCAGCCTGGTGCATCTGTATGGATCCCTCTCTCCTCTGACTCTGTTTACTATCAGCTCCCATCAGCCTGGTGTATCATCTTTCCCTCTCTCCCGCTCTCTCTCCCCTCTCTCTCTCCCCCTCTCTCTCTCCTTCTCTCCTCTCTCTCTCTCCCTCTTCTCTCCCTCTCTCCTCTCTCCCTCCCCCTCTCCCTCTCTCTGTTCAGTGCAGGTGGATGTTTTGGCAGTAGCAGTAGTTTTCAGTCTGTGTCTATCAGCCTGGTGCATCTGTATGGATCCCTCTCTCCTCTGTGACTCTGTTTACTATCAGCTCCTATCAGCCTGGTGTATCATCTTTCCCTCTCTCTCTGCCCTCACTCTCTCTCTCTCTCTCTCCTCTGTTCAGTGCATATGGATGTGTTGGCAGTAGCAGTAGTTTTCTGTGCCCTATCAGCCTGATGTATCGCTCCCTCTCTCCTTTCTTGTCCCTTTTGTTTCATTCCTCTTGATTTCCCTCTCTATTTTCCTCTGTGTGTGTACTATTAGCTCTTATCGGCCTGATGCATCTGGGCAGCTCCTCTCTCTCTCTTCTCTCTCCCTCTATCCTCTCTCTCTCTCTCTTCTCTCTCTTCTATCATCCCGGTGCATCTGAATGGCTCCCCCCTCTCTCTCCTCTCTCCCTTCTTTCTCCCTCTATCTCTCTTTTCTTTCAGCCTGGTGCATCTGGATTGCTTTTCTCCCTCTCTTTTTCTTCCGTTCTTCTAGCAGAATGGTACATCTGGATGGCTTTGTCTCCTCTCTCTCTCTTCCCCTTCTCTCCTGTATCAGTCTAGTACATCTGGATGGCTCTCCTCTCTCTCTCTCTCTCTTTCCTCTCTCTCCTCTCTCGATCAGCCTGGTACAGCTGAAAGGTGGTCGTTCTTGCGCTTTCTCTCCCTCTCTCCTCTTTTCTCTCTCCTCTGTCTTTTATCAGCCTGGTACATTTGGACCCCCCTCTCTCTTCTCTCTTTCTCTCCCTCCTTCCCTCTCTTTCCCCCTCCCTCTCTCTCTCTCCCCCTTCTCTCTACTCCACTCTCTCCCTCTCTCTTCCTTCTCTCTCCCTTTCTCCCTCTCTCTCCATCTCTGTCTTCTCTCCCCCTCTCTCTCTCCCTCTCTCTCTCCCTTTTTCTCTATTTCCCCTTTCTCTCTTTCCCTCCCTTTCCTCTCTTTTATCAGCCTGGTACATCTGAATGGCTCCCTCTCTCTCGCTTCTCTCTACTTTTTTCCCTCTCTCTCCCTCCCTCTCTCTCTCTCTCTCTCTCTCCTATCTGCCCAGTACATTTGGATAACGCTCGCTCTCTTTTCCCCCTCCCTCTCTGTTTCTCCCTCTCTCTCTCCTTCGTCTATCCTTCCTCTCTCCCCTCTCTCTCTCCTCTATCGCCCGGTGCATCTGGATGATGCTCTCTCTCTTTTCTCCCTCTCTCTCTCTCTTTTTCTTCTATCAGCCCGGTGCATCTGGATGACTCCCTCTCCCTCCCTCCCTCCCTCTCTCCCTCCCTCTCTCTCTCTCTCTCTCTCTTCTATCAGCCCGGTGCATCTGGATGACGCTCTTTCTCTTTTCTCCCTCTCCCTAACTCCCTTCCTCCCTCTCCCTCTCTCTCTCCCTCCCTCTCTCTCTTCTATCAGCCCGGTGCATCTGGATAGCTCCCTTTCTCTTTGCTCTCTCCCTCCCTCTCTCTCTCTCCTCTCCCTCTCTCCCTCTCCCTCTCCCTCTCTCTCTCTCCTATCAGTCCGGTGCATCTGGATAGCTCCCTCTCTCTCTGCTCTCTCCATCCCTCCCTCCCTCTCTTTATCTCTCTCTCCCTCCCTCTCTTCTATCAGCCCGGTGCATCTGGATGGTTTTGTGAGCTTGTGCTGGGACAGAGCCAGCCCTGTGGAAGCTCTCCTAATCATGCTCCACTTCATACACCAGACTCACTCTCTGCTCTGCTCTACTCTTCTCTGCTCCTCCGTTTGGACCAGATTCCAACGCAAAGACTTGATTATGTTAAGTAGGACAGTAAAGAAACACTAAAATCACTAAAGCACTGTTTTATAGCACAACACAAAACAGTTTTGTGTTTTTAGAACTCACCTTCATCAGATCAGTTCAGACTGTTTCAGTAACACCTCGTTGACCTTGTTTTGACCCCTGCAGGCTCAGAATACTCTCTGAGATCACATGAAGCCTGGTGCTTTACTCTCACAACCTTTGATCATGACACAAGTCCGGCAGCGATTGTTTTAGTCTGATTCATAAGGATGGGCTGATGTGATTTTTTTGAACTTATATCCGATACCTGGCCACCGGCTGTGGTAAGGCTGCTGACATTGGTTGTGCCTGTTGTACCAGGGCTGACTGTGTTTGTGTTGTAACAGAGCTGACATGGGTTGTGTTTGTTGTACTAGGGCTGTCTGTCTGTGTGTGTTGTAACAGAGCTGACATGAGTTGTGTTTGTTCTAGGGCTGGCTGTGTTTTGTAACAGAGCTGACATGAGTTGTGCTTGTTCTATGGAGGGCTGTGTGTTGTAACAGAGCTGACATGGGTTGTGTTTGTTGTACCAGGGCTGGCTGTGTTTTGTAACAGAGCTGACATGAGTTTTTCTTTTTCATTGGTTGGCTGTGTGTTGTAACAGAGCTGACATAAGTTGTGCTTGTTCTATGGCAGGCTGTCGTAACAGAGCTGACGTGGGTTGTGTTTGTTGTATCAGGGTTGGCTAAATGTTGGCTGTGTTTTGTAACAGAGCTGACATGAGTTGTGTTTTTGTACCAGGGCCGACTGTGTGTATGTTGTAACAGAGCTGACACGAGTTGTGCTTGTTGTACCAGAGCTGATTGCGTGTTGTAACAGAGCTGACATAGGTTGTGTTTTTGTACCTGGGCTGGCTGTGTGTGTGTTGTAACAGGGCTGACGTGAGTTGTGTTTCTTGTTCCAGGGCTGGCTGTGTGTATGTTGTAACAGAGCTGACATGAGTTGTGCTTTTTGTAACAGGGCTGGCTATGTGTGTAACAGAGCTGACATGAGTTGTTCTTGTTCTAGGGCTGACTGATTGTGTTGTAACAGAGCTGACATGGGTTGTGTTTGTAGTACTAGGGCTGGCTGATTGTGTTGTAACAGAGCTGACATAGGTTGTGTTTTTGTACCAGGGCTGACTGTGTGTGTGTTGTAACAGAGCTGACGTGAGTTGTGTTTCTTGTTCCAGGGCTGGCTGTGTGAGCTGCTGCACTGGAAAGAGGAGCCCAGCCCAGAGAACAGGACTCTGTGGGACAACCTGTGCACCATCCGTCAGTTCCTCAGTCTGCCCCAGGGCGAGCGTGACGCCGCGTACGAGCAGGAGAGCACATTAGGGCATATGGAGCACCGAGCGACCACATTCAACTGTGAAAGAACTCTGGTGAGTGCACACGCTTACACTGATGGGATTTTGTTTAGGGTTACTTCTTCAGTCAAGTCATTCTTGTAGAGTCCAAAATCACAGTGTCAGTCACTTCAGACTATACTATACAGATTATACTACCATCTTATCGTCGCAAGCAACAGCTTGTCATTTGCATTTTACATTCATTTTTGGAAAGTGAGTATGTGACTGCGCGGCTCTGCTCCGTACGTCCGGATCATTTCCGTTTCATTTAAATGTTTCCGGACTGCCGGAGCGCTCCGGATCCCTTTTTGGTAAAGTTGTGAAAAGAAGACACGACAAACAGGAAACCAAGCGCTCGCGGGTGAAGTGAATCCGGTGGTTTTCAAAGTAAAAACATTACGTTTCTGCTACTACAACAAATACAGCAAAATGCTCGACATATACACGACTATTGAACACACAGGAGGTAAATAAATGTCCCGTACTTACCCATTATGCGTCGAAAAATCCAATAGAAAATGAAGTGACGTAAAATAAGCCCAAAACACGGCGCAAGTGTTCCTTGTTTACATATCCATGTGCCAGAGATCACGTAAACTCCCCGAAACTCCCAAGTTGAGCGTGAATCCCCGTGAACTCGTGGTCTCGCGAGGCCAGCAGAGTCTGTACATACACATGCATATTCTGGAGGCAGTGTGAGTGACAACCGGACCCAGACGGATCCGGATCTGTATCTGGAGGCAGTGTGAGCCCGGTGTAAGGATGAGCGACACTTAAAACAAGATTAATATGTCACAAAGGTTGATTTTACATAATGAGTCTCTGGTCATTCACCAGCAGAGGGCGTAGAACGTAGAAACAGAAAACCCTTATTTATTCATTTTATATAGGCTTAAACAAGACAAAATACAAATAAAAGTGGACAAAAGTTTGAAGCGACACGTTTATTCTCAGTGTGTATACATCACATAATTTGGAGCCAAATTTGCAAGTAAAATGCTGTGTTATTAGACTAATAGCAGCTAAATGCCAATGACAACAGGGAAAGGATAATGACCACATTAGCCCGCAAAATGTTTTTATCACAATCTGTTGTTTGGCTGGATTTCCAAAGTCATTTAGTGTTTTTCAGAGTTTGTAGATCCACATGACATGTTAGAGTGTCTCATTCATCTGCTCAGCTGGGAACAGAAGAGCCAAGTTTATCTGTTCTACACAATATGTATACAAACTGCTTTATAAAGTCCTGTTTAGGCTCGGTTTAGGGCGGACAGTACAGTTCAATGTTGTTTCCACCTCGCTCGATGGGTCAAAGTGAGCTGCTGAGACCTTCAAGCAGACCCTCGCTCGATTCCCTAACACCCCTTTATAAGCTCAATGACTGGACAAGAGAAAACAACTTCAGGAAACCTAGTTGGCCCCCAATAAACGCACATTTACACAAAAACTGTCAATTGTTTGTGCTGCTTTAGTTTTGGAGACATTAAGGATTCTTTTATAGGTCAAATTAGGGTCACGGTATTAACAGCGACATGCGGTCAGGGGAGGCAGGTGAAGCGGTGCCAGACGAGCCGCCTAGAAGGGTTATCTGAACTCCTCCCTCTGACACCACTGCTGTGGAGAGTTTGAAAGCGATCACCGGGTGGCCGCTGTGCAATGACATCAGCCGTCATGTGGCTCAGCTTGATCGGCGAGTGGCGCGATGTGCCACCACTAGTTCAACGAGACGCTGGTTTGAAACTCGTGTCAGTGTTTTTCATTTTCGTTTTTCATTTTCATTTTAGAAAATACTCACAACATAAGCTCATGCGCTTATGTAGACTAAAGCAAAGGCTTCATACATATGTTTTGCAAAGTAAATATAAAAAAACTTGACGTGCAAGTAAAGCTACGGTCACAATGACCCATACGACCTGCTACGACCTCTCTGCGAACGATTTTTTTCTAATTTCTTACGTCATTCTTGAGGCGTTGTTACGAAAAAACAGCGCTCGTAGCTCGTTCGTAAGTTCGTAGACAGGTCGATGGTCTTGTTAAAGATTTTCTACGACCAGTCTACGAACGCAGAGACTAAAGCCTGTGTAATGTGCCTGAGCGGGAGAGTCAAAGTGGAGAGAGACGCGCTCTGGAGACTCCGCATCTCTTGAGGCGCAGTTTAGCCTGTACGAGGGATCTGTATGAAAGCCCACGGGCCTGGAGCAGTCGACGGAAACGCAGCTATAGCTTTAAACACGGAAAGGAACGGACAAGGAGCGCACGGAGGGGACCGGACAAGGCGCACGGAGACAGGACGGAGCGCGCAGGGGGCCCGGACTCAGAGCGCGGGTACCAGACCCGGAGCGTGCAGGGATAAGATCGCTTGAAACACGGCCAGACCGGACCAGGAGCGCGCGGAGAGGAACGGACCCGGGGCATGCAGGAATATCGCTTGAAACACGGCCGGACCGGACCAGGAGTGCGCGGGGAAAACGCAAATCGCCTGGAGATGGACACAACCACGGGGAGAACAGCTGTAACAGACTCAGACATTTGGACAACTTCTGCTCGCTGGCGGTTTGGGAAGTGCTTCAAACTTTTTTATATGAACACAATGATGTCAGTGGATTAGTCTTCAGCATCCGTCTTCGCTTTGGAAGTTTTGGCGTCTCCTCTGCAATACTCAGGTAAGAAACAAAGCGGTTTTGATGTTTTTACGGAGGTTTGACTTTGTGAGTTTGTTGTGTTTTGAGTGAGAGAGACAAACGAGAGAATAGATTTCAGACGAAGCCTACACAGAATATAGCTATTCATAAGCATATTTGTGTTTTGCTGGTGTGCAATTAGGTTATTGCTATTCCGGTACGGTTTACGAAAGGTTTAATAGCTAGAAACAACTTGATAAAGGCTTGCGTTGGACGCAGGGACATCGTACAGCTCCCGTGCGATACAAAATATATGTAGGATTACCGTAAAGACGCATTAAACAAGCTTTAAGACACACGCAAGGATGCCGTACGGCTTCATTTCCCCAAGAATGTCGTGAGTTGTTGGTGAGAGCTGAAAGTCTGTCGTAAGAAGACTGTAGGAAAACAGTTTCCACTCCACGAGCCTCGTACAAACTCCAGATTTCGTACGACCTGTAAGATTCGTACGACCATTTTATTCGTACGGGTCATTGTGACCGTAGCTTAAGCAAAGACTTGTTGCTGTAGCCTACTCCTCCGCTGCAAATCTCACGTCAGGACCTGGACCGCTCCGACACAAAGCTCACATCATTTACAAAGCTCACTGTCCATATTTGGTGCTGTCAATCAAAGTCTGTTCACACCCACTGGGCGTCTCTTAAAAGTCCTCCGGGCATCTCCCACTTTTACGAGCCTGTTTGAGGTGCAGTTGTGGGCAGAGTTACTCTCTGAACACGTGTTTAGCCTCGCTTCAACATAAGAGGCCTAAACCGCTCTAAAACACGACCTGAAGGACCTTATCGGAGATGGTAGCACTTAACTACATTTACACAACTACTTATCAAAGAAATTGTACTTTTCTAGTAGTTTAATTTTACCCATTGAGCAAATGTTGTTTTTCCTCTTCTCACATGTAAATCTACTAGTGCTGCATAGAATTATTTTGTTAGTTGATTAGTTGGCCAAGTGCAAAAGTCACTTGCCACTGCTGTTCAAGCTGAGGGATTGAGCCTGGGTATTAATTGGAGATGGGAGACCACTGGGAACACCACACAGTGCAGAGGTAGAGTAGACTTTTGGTCTCTTTAGCAAGACACTTCACCTCCAGTCATCATGTGCACCAGCTTGTGAAGGAGAATGAACAAAGAACAACACATGGAAATGAATCCCTGGTTTAAAATCCCTGGTTTAATCTGGTGCTACTTAACTTGTGTATCATAAATGTTTATTAACGTGCAGAATCTGAGCTAAATAATGTTTTTGCTTTCTGTTTGCAGTACCATCGCATCTCCCCGCTGTCACTTCATCTATCTCCAGGACAATCCCAGGAGGCCTCACCCACTGACCGCAGGACCCAAGGCAGCTGGAGCACCCAAGGGAGAGTACAAGCCCCCAGCAGAGAGAGGGGCGAGTGTGAGGACAGGACTAACCTAAACCAGTATGAGGAAAGACTGGAGTGTAAGAGAGAAGTGCAAGCACAGATCCAGGCAGGACGTTTAAAAGTGTCCTCTGAAGCTCTGGGGATCCTCCATAGCTTCATCCAGGATGTGGGACTGCCCCCTGATGAGGAGGCGGTGTGTACGCTGTCTGCTCAGCTAGGCCTGCCCCAACAGATCATCTGTAGCTTCTTCAACAGCCAAAAGACTGGCACAACAGAGCAGGGCCCAGGACTGAGCCCTGAGGGACTCCAGTGTGCAGATACAGAGTCTGGACTGACGAATGCAGAGAACACAGAGGCACAGGACTTTGGCTTGTCTCGTCCGGAGAAAACAGAAGAGGAGGAGTCTGAGGTGTCCCATCTAGAGGGCGGGTCATGGGGGCGGGGCTTCAGCTCGGTCACAGAGATGGATGTGGGCACTCAGACGGTTTTTGTACTGAAACAGGAGCAGACAGACTTCTCAGCAGACTCGGACGCTCCAGACTATGTTTGATCAGGTGTATTTGTATTTGTCTTTTACATGGCTCTTGTTCTATGTTGTCGTTTTTAGGTTCTTCTAAAAGGTTGAGCTGAGCATCAGAATCTCATAGTGATGCTGCGTTCAGACCGGACAGCGTTTAAGTGTCTAAATTTGCACGTTAAAGTGTATTTTGATGCAGAACATTTTCGAAGCTGACGCCCCAACAGGCGCCCAAAACGACCCAATGCGCTTCGATTCATCGGGGGACAAGGACACACTTCGCGCCCTTACGTGCTTATCTAAGTTCCTGCTGATGTTCAGGCTTTGTTTTGCTCATAGACACATCACGGAGGGAGAGAGATAGAGGCTTGTGCCTTTATAAAACATAGCTTACCTGATCGCTTTCACCTCCTCCAGATAGTGTCCTTTTGCTGTCTCTGTCCTCCTCCAGTGTCACGTCATACAGCAGTGGTTTGAACACTGCAACCAGCATTTTTAATAGATCCATGTGAGCGCGTTGTCAGTCCAGATCATGTCCATGTTGTTTGTTTTTCCGTGTCGCCAGATTTTCAGAGCAACGAACGACCAAGCCTTTGAATGAAGCCCCCAAACATGCGACCTTTAGTTAAAAAAGTGATTAAAAGACTTGAGTAAACAGTCGTCCTGTCCTCTTGATGTGTCACAGGAGGGGAGTTTCTGATTGGCTGACGCCGACTTCAAATGCGTCTGCAGATGGATTTTCACAACTCCTGCATCCGCTGCAGCTTCGTGCGAAGTTGCGTCTGCAGCAGGTTTGAGCTTCCACTTTGCAAGACGCCGCGTCTTCAACGCATGAGGTGAAATGAACAGACGCCTCGGGCGCCAATACAGTACACACCGCATATACACTTGAACGCTCAAGACGCAGGTTTACATTGACTTAACATTGAAAATGGAGGCAAAAACACAAAGACGCTGTCCGGTCGGAAAGCACCATAACACTTAAAACTTTCCAAATAACAACTTTCCAAATAGATCATTCATTGGTTTGATCATTTGACACATCAGGGCAATATGGTAATAATTATTTAAAAATAGTCACAATTATTTGGCCTTTCCTTAGTTATGTTAACGATATATGTTCAATATTAGATACAAACATTTCCAACATATTTGTGCCACAGAAAAGCTCAGCAGAGGTTGTTAAAAGAATCACTATGTTTTAGTAGCAGCATTTGTAAATGAATAAAGCAATGTTTTTTCTTTATCAAGTTAATAAAGTGTGTTTTTAAAACAGTTTGGCTAAAAGCTTTAGTCAATCAATTCATTAAATAATCTTTTTATAATAATCAATTTGTTTTAATTGACGCATATTTGAAATCATCCTTTTAGAGACTCTTAGATTAAAACACAGTGCCACAGTGGTTAGCTCTCATCTCAGCTAGAAGGGCTTGACTTCTGGGTTTTCTTCTTGTGTCTGGGTTTCCTCTGGGTGCTCCGGTTTCCCCCAACACTAAAAATGTCCACAATATTCTCCTTCCCTTACAACTGTGCAGTTTATTTCAATGGACAGGGAGATTTAGTCATGTCGAACGGCCATTTGTCAAGAGGAGAAAACACTGAAATCTACATGTTAGGGGTGTAAAGGTCCACATGGTCGTAGTGAATCGTTTTGGTACAGCACGTTCGCTTTGGTGCACGTGTACCGTTTCAATACCATTAAATGTGATTTTGCGTGCTCAAAACACCATTATTCATCTGCACCACTTTCTTGATGCTGCGTCTGATGGATTTACATGACTCTGCGCTCGTAAACACTTCAGAATCATCGTGGGAAAAAGACAAACTCACCGCTGTCGGCGCGTCACATTCACCTGAAGCACACGCAGTCACAGTCATGTGTGAGGAAATCCTGCACAAACACAGCTCCTTGTGAAAATGTCCATGTCCACGTTCACATGTCCGCTCTTTAGACCTGCATGGATCAAACAGAACCGTCTCAAAGGCTCCAAAACACTTGAGCTGCTTCTCTGAGCTTCCTCCTGTTACAGCGACGCACAAACACTGTATCCACGACATGTGTCACTGTTCACTTATAAAATATTTGTTGAATCACGCAGATTTAGGAAGATACTGTTATAAATAATTAAATAAATACATACAAGCTCAATCTAAATAAAGATTATTTTTCTTTAAGATATGCCTGCTGCAGGGCATCAGTGTTAATTTATTATTTATTAACCCCCTTAAGACACCAAGGGGACATTTGCAGCACCTCCCACCTTTTCCCTATATTTAAAATTTTGTTAGTTTATTTTTATGAGAAAACTAACTTTTGTATATTATATTTGGAACATTCATTCTGTCTTCTTCTTAGTTTATCTTTATTTTTTCTTGTAATAAGCTAGGTGCTCATTTACCTGACAGTTTTGGCGGCAGGACTTCCGCCTGGGAAGATTCTATAAGAGAGACGTCACAACACCAGACTCACCTCTGATGAAGGCGGAAGTCCTGCCGCCCAAACTGTCAGGTAAATGAGCACCTAGCTTATTACAACTGTCTTATTACAAGACAAATAAAGATAGCTTTTGTATATTTCGAAGATGACTCTGTGCCTGTTTAAATGCTCTTCTGATGAACAAAAAATACCTATAAAGTTTGGCTTTTTAATGGGTTCCGCCTAAACTTGTCAAACCTATTTTAAGTTCTATAAACTCATTTTTTGGTAAGTTACCTTCAGCTTTTGAAGAAGAAATGTCAAAACCCAAATTTAGCTCAAACTAGTGCAGCTGTGCCACCAGCTTTACCAAAAAAGAATTTTATCATCCTGTTACACCCTTAATATACAGTATGTGCATTTTTTCATTAGTAAATTAAGTGAAAAATGCAAACAACATGTATTTTTTTTTAAGTAGAACTATAAACTTCAGTGGTAGAGCTCCCCCTACAGCTGGCTTGTGTAATTAAACGAGCCGACTAAATGGAAACTCAAGAAGATTGAAAAAAGAAAAAAAAAACACATCTAAACACAGTTTGCGCTGCTAAATGGAAAAAAAAAAAAATCCTAGAGCAGCTTCTCAGGAAAGAAATTCAGGTCAGGAATGTGTTGGGAGGGGAGCAGGGGAGAGACATTGCAGTTGCTGTAATTTAGGCCGGAGACAGTGGAGAGAGCCGACGCATGCTTCAAATGCCCCACAATACATACAGTATGTAGTATGGAAAATCGATCGATAACATCATAAATCGATGGAAGTTCGCAGAAATCGAATCGTAAAGCCAGAATCGATCAGTTTTTTCATGCAGCCACTGACTTACACACACACTCTGTATTTGTATAATACACAATAATACAAAAATAGTCACAATGTTTGAAGAAACAAAGCCTGAACTTGTGCCAGACCTGACTGAATCTGCTTTATTTTGTTGAGTTAACAACTGATGGGTTAACAACTTTAAACATGGACACTAAATAATGAATGAAATAATGAATGAATGTTGACAAACACTAGTTCTAAGCTCTAACAACAGTGGCTTTGTTTTAAATGTTATGTATTATGGTTTATTTTGTGTCTTAAGAAAAAGTTAAGATAGATAAACTAACAAAATCAAAAATCGTGGCTACAAAATCGAAAACTGAATCGAATCGTGACTTAAGTGAATAGTCCCATCCCTAGTATGTAATCATCATTTTCTTTAGGTGAAAGAGGTAAATTTAGGCGTCAAGTTACTAAAATGTGTAAGATTAGGTCTGGGGCTTGGGGCAGGTTAAGATTAGAATCATTCATTCATTCATTCATTTTCTACAGCTTAATCCCGTTAGGGGTCGCGGGTGACTGGAGCCTATCCCAGTGACTTTGGGCCTTAGGCAGGGCGACACCCTGGACAGTGGCCAACTCGTCGCAGGGTTAGACAGACAACCATTCACTCTCTCTTTCATTCACTCAGGGAAATTTACAGTGATGCCCAATTAACCTAAACATGCATGTTTTTGGAGGTGGGAGGAAACCGGAGTACCCGGAGAAAACCCACGGTGACACGGGGAGAACATGCAAACTCCACCCAGAGAGATCGTGAGATGTTGATATGGTCCGACCCGGGAGTCGAACCCACTTGGCTACCGTGCACCCAAGATTAGAATCAGGATTTCATTAATATTCATAAATAAGAACACGTCTTTACAACCACCATAGAAATGAACTGGGACTGCGACGTGTGGCAAGTTTACACAAAACATTCATGAACTCGTGCTAATCATACATAATTTACATGTCCTGTAACGTCGTGGTAAATGTACGCTTTCTTGTGAGATCGGGCTAAACTCCACGTTCTCCATGGAGGGCTGTTCCAGTGACAATTTACAAGTTGGAACTTGGAACACCAGAGCTCAGACTACTATTTTTTGATGACATGTGGAGGAACTTTTAGAACTTATTTACTTCCTGTAATTTTCCTGTCATATGAACTTAAACAGAAAAACATTTGAAATTGGGAATCACAAATAAGGAAAAGGTGATACATTATTTGTCTCCTTGTCCCAAATAATGTGACTTCTAATGACCTGATGCCGTGTCATGTGTCTCATGTCAGTGCCACAAAGACTGAAGAAAACTGTGAAAATATTTGAGTTTGGTAAATGATTGTCAGAATGTTGAGTAAGTTGTGCCAGAAATGCCTTGCCAACTGTTATAGACATTGTTTTCTAAGTAAAATACAAATAAAATGTGTTTGTTATTTTTCTGAAAAGTCTGACATCTGCTGGTTTCCATGGAGTTGTTTATTGCTATAAAAAACAACACAAAAAATAAAGGTGTTAATATCATAAAGTTTTTATTTTATTTTATTTTTTTACATAAATACACTCAAGTAAAAAAGAAACTCAACATTTTAATTTTCAAAAATTCCTTAGAAAACAAGCAAAAATGGGTTAGCATCATGATTTGAGTCCATAGAGCGCTGAAGACAGACTTGACTGAACAATAAAGAGTGCATTACAAGGTCGCTTATTCACACAAACTCATGTTTGAAACTCAGAGTTGACTTTTACCGCTGGTTAACTGTGCTCAAGTCTTCTCTATAAAAGGCACCAGAATGAAGCCAAAAACACACGATTGTCTCAACCAGAGAGGGATGGAGCCATGGACGCTGTTGTCTTGTGTCTCCAGGGTGTTTGGAGTCACCGCTCTACTATTAGTCGTCTTGTTCCTCTAACGACCGCCCTCGTACTGGTGGCCCCCGTGTAACGACCGCTGCACAAGACCAACTGCCCCCCCGCACATCTCCGTGACAGGTTCAGCCTCCACCAGCAGGTCCACAGCCGAGACCATTGGGACACACCACAGGCCAGTGTCTCCAGAACCATCTGTAATCTCCTCCGCGCTGACGCTATTCCACCATATGGGTCATATGTTGGATCAGTGCTTAGAGCTCGGGTCGAATGGTGCACTCACATCGCTGTTGGACTTTGCAGAGGTGGTCCCAATGGTCCCATTGAAAATGTCTGAGATCTGCACAGTGTGCGTGTCCACCGACGTGAACATCCTCCTGAAACTCAGCAGCAGCTGAAGAATGGATCAACTCAGACACTACTGCCGATCAATGAGGCTGAATAACCTCTGTCCAGGGCCAAAGGGGGTCAGTGAACTATTGACAGTCTTATGAAACTTTTGGTTTGGGGGTTGCTCTATTGTTTGGTTGTGTTATTGGACTCGAGAAAAAGTTGGCCTGAGGATTAGAAATGGACGTAGGGTTCATATGAAACAGGCGGATCTCAAAAATAAAATTATTCTGGCCCCACAAAACTCCAAAAACTGAGTGTTGCGTTTCTTTTTTCCTTGGTGTATATGACTCAGAATAGTCAGTACAGCCACTTTCCAACAATAAAAATGATCAACTTCAAAATTTGCATCATAATCTTCGGCTTCTGCTTATTTGCTTTGTTAGTTCTTTCAGTATTTGTAAAACATCAGACAAATAAAGTGAAAGTGTACGTTGTTGTTGTACAGCTCACACTCTCCGACACAAACCCACTGCTACATCTGCGTTGCTTTTATTTGTCCCCGGCTCCTCCAATCACATTACACATGCACCGGGGCCCATTCGGTCACATTTTATAGCCCCATTTAATAACCCTCTGCTGTTTTTAGCCATCTGTTGCCATGGCGATGCGGAGACGGGGGCCACGGAGCCATCAGCGGGAATATTAGCCTTAATAATGATGATAATGTCCCCCTGGAAAGGCAGCTGCGCGATGGTTATGGGACATGTGTGGCTCGTGGTAAACAGCGGAGGGGGGAGTGAGTGTGTGGTGTGTGTGTGTGTGGTGTGTGAGTGGAGGGGGGGGGGTGTTGATGAGGCAGTAAGTTCACAGCACTCACATAAACTTGACTGGTCTGACCTCAGTTATGACGCTAACTAACTCTCCACTAAGCGTCCTTGTTGACCTCGCAGGCGAAACGTTTGTATTTTTAGACAAATTTGATTCAGTGTTTTGTTCATGAGGGACGTTTTTGAAGACTTTGGCTCACACTGCAAATGTAATCAAACTTACAAGAGGTAGTGTATTAAAGATAGGACGTAGTCAAAAATAAAATTAATTTAAGGCATTTACAGACTTCATTGCACTTACCCCAGGGACACACTGCAAGCGATTTTCGCGCTACACCAGCCCTACGCGCGTTAAAAATAGCCCAACGATGCACGCGTATCGTTTAGAAAACATGCAAAGTCAATGAGACCGGCCACACACCCGGCGCTTGACGCGAGTAGCGAGCGTGACGTCGTGCGAGCGTTTGGCACGCGAGAATCGGGAGCGAAAGAATTCAACCTATTTTTTCTGTCGATTGACGCTGGCGTAGCTGCGTAGAAGCGTAGAATTCAGAGAATACAGAGAAATCAGGCTTCTACTGTTGTATGTGTGTACTTGCCATCAGCACCACACGTCCTGGGACAGACCTGGGACAGACCTGGACTGTGTGACGGAGCCCTGCTTCAATAGAACTGCCTGCTTGAGTTTTCATATTTACTATTGAAAACCTGGCGTTTGCCGTGATCAGCCGGTCCAGAGGGGAAATAGAAACCTGTTCATGTGATTATTTTCACTATAGACCTGATACAAGAGCAGAAACACAGACAGACTAACTTGAACAGCTTTCCCAGAGAAACACAGGGTGAGTGGCTCGCGATGACGCACCACAGGCGCGCACGGGGCAAGCTCACGTATTCTGCTGCATCTGGCGGTGTGGCCACTCATGCGTGGACGCACGGCTGTAGTTTCGCTTGTTCACGCACATCATTTTTGTCGCTTGCTGTGTGTCTGGGCCCTTAGTCCAATTGGCTCTGTGTACGGAATTTCAGTTGGCTGTGTACGTTCAAAATAGTTAACTTCAACTACAGCAAAACTGAGGTCAGTGTTTTAGACGCCTGATTTTTTTCTCCAACCCAGTTATGCCACATTCCAATCACTTTGCATTGGTGGCTATGCTAGCAAAAGTTTAGAATTTAAAACATTTACTTCCAGAATTTGGGTACGGTTAGGGTTAGGATTAGGGTTAGGCTTAGGCTTAGGTTAAGTTATTTTGGTTAAGTTTAGAGATTTGGGAGAGGTAAGCTAACCAGGTCATGGCATAACGGTGTTGGAGAAAATAAAGACGCGTTTTAGACAGCATTAACATGAGACTTGAACTACTGGTTTCGCTGAAAGACGACATCAAAGACATACGCGAGTTCCAGTTTGGAATTGGCGCACAATGCTATCGTTTCTTTGCAACAGGAAAATCATGAACTCAAACAAACCGTGAAGTCGCTAAACAATCAAATGCACACCATGTCCGCTGAACAGAAACGCTTGAAAGGAACAATACTGGACATACAAACCCGATCAATGCGAGACAATCTCATTTTCACTGGTATTCCAGAAAATGCATCAGAGGATTCAAGAATCATCGCTTAAAAACTTCATGACCACTCAACTCAAACTCTCACCGGACACCGTTCAGGGGATCACATTTCACCGTGTACATCGCTTTGGAAAACGCGCAGACAACAAACCCAGACCCTTAATAGCGAAATTCGAACATTTCAAAGATAAAGAACTGGTTAAAAGCAAAGGAAGGGAACTCAAAGGAACCACATTTTCCTTAAGAGATCAATGAACGCAGGAAGGTTTTGTACCCCATTCTTAAAGAAAACAGAAGAAACAACAAGCGGGCAACACTGATTGTGGATAAACTGTACATTGAAGGACAACTTTATAGGAACTCTCAATCTACTCCATGGCTATTATAACCTTGCTCCAGGATCTGATCTGTCACCTACAATACTTTAAAATTATATTCCAAAGTTACACATACTAACTAATTTATCGACATTTTTAAGCCATAACTGAATATTCTATGAATTAGTATACCTAAATTCCACTGGCTATTGTGTTAAAAAATAGTCTTCGTGGCTCAAAACGGTCATGCCCCTGTTATTTGTTATGCCTAGCTGTTATCTGTTATGTGTTTGTGCCCTTTATTGTTCGTTGGGTTTTACTGTAAAGTTAGTGTATTGTGTCGACTAATATTTATTCATTTTAAACTCATGTGGTGAAAACAAATAAATCCTCTTTAGATCAGACAGTTGTGGTAAATGTTACTGAAAACATGTTAAAGACTTTACATATCAGAGGAATATTTCACCACAGACATAATTCTGTTTAAATGCTACCGCTAACAGGAAGTGGTCGTACAGACAGAAGTTAGCTATTTTGAACGTACACAGCCAACTGAAATTCCGCGCACACAGTCAATTAAGGTAGAACTTGAAATGCCTAAGAAGACTGCAGTCACTTGTGTTGTTTTGTTCTTGTGTCTTTTTAATGTTCACTTGTGTAAATTATGTGCTAAAGCGTGTGTTCCCCTGTCCCCAAGACACATTTCTTCTACGGGAAACAATAAAGACTTATCTTAGTTTTGAGTGTGTTTGATCAAATGTTGTGCATGCAAACGGGAAAGTTTACATCATTTACTGTATTTGATTCATTATGTTAAAGTCTAGTCAAGGGTCATTTATCAAGCGTTTGCTCATGTGCAAAACGGGTTCAGAGGAGCAAACACTTGACTATTCTAAAATTGGCTCATCATCAAAAACACTGCTAAGGTTTTGTTTGTCATTTATCTTTTGTTCCCCTCAAAACATCATTCTGAACGCCCCGATCTGTGATGTCATAGATAGATCTCTGAGAACTTCTACACTGTTTTTAACTCCACAAACTGTTATGTCACTGTAACAAGTCTGACGTCGCTCCAGACCTGGACCTGACTATCTTGTCTCCACCAGGACCAGCCTGAGGAGTGTGTAGGTTGTGTCTTCTCTCCTTGTCTCTGTAGAATTCCCACATCTCTTAAGCACCAGGAGAACAGGCTCCTCCTTCAGTAGACCGCTCCTGAAAAACATAGGTCAGTAAAATAACATATCTGTATGAGAGAGGTCGCTATGACTGTCATTGATAACACTACAATTAGACTGACCACAGATCACAACTTAACTGAGCCCCGTGTCTCATGTCCCATGATAGATAAATCTAAAACTATTTTTATTTGACATAGATATTCTTTCCTGATTTACTTTATCTAGATATAAAAACCTATTTTAAGCAACTTTGTATCTATTTTAAGTCATAATTGCTTGAATCAAGAATAATGGCTTTAAAATCTTGTCAAGAGAAGTTTAAACTTTTCTGCTCAAAACAACTAGGTTAGTCAAAATTGCTTACTTCACTGGCCAATTATTTCCAGACATTTTTACCTTAAAATAGGCAGTGTTCTTGTTTTTTGAAAGGCCTTTTTTGCAATGCACTGTGCAAAAAAAAAAAAAAAAAAAAAACACACAAAAAAACAACAACAACAAAAAAACACCCAGAACATAAATCACTCTGTTGCGCTGAAATCTCTCAAATGATTTACTGATTCGTCTGATGTGTGTGAAGTGAATGAGCTATGAATAGACCTGGTGCAGGAGTGTCCAAACTTTTGTATGAATGTTTGTTTGTCAGACATGAAGAGACAGTTAGGGCCATCGAAAAAAAAATGTCAAAACAGTGAAAAATTCAAATGCGTGAATTTATCGTTTAAAAAGAATCACAAGACTTTTTTCAGTTTGTACAAAATACTGCAATTTGGCCAATCTTGTGCTATTTTAAACTGTAAACAATGCCAATAATACAACATATAAACAGAATAATTGCAATAATGTTGATCTAATGTTCGGTTCGACATTAAAAACTAACGACTTGACTTTACCCTGTCTCTGATGATCATCGTGGCCCTGCTGGTGCTGCTATCTCCTGTGGTCACGTGGGCGGTCAGCTGATCCTCCGCACTTCCGCCTCTGCAGCTACTGTTTACATCCAGCGACGCACCGCAGACCGCAGCAGAATGTCCATCCCGGCCTGATCCGTGCCAGGTACAGCCGGCTCACACCCGCACATACACCCGCACACATACCCGCACACTGCGCCTCTCTGTGCGGCGTCAGAGCGCGAGGACGCACCGGGAGAAGAGCGTCCTCCCGCGGGTCTCGTGCGCGGCTCTGTGGCGGAAGTAGCTCCAGGCCGAGTCTGGCGTTAGCACACTGGGAAAGCGTGCTAAATTACACGCTTGTCATTGGAATACTGACCCTGACGTGCGTTTTTATGTGGCTTCAGAATGTGTCTTCATAAGTAGAGTTCAGTGGGACAAGTGTTAAGAGCGTGTGTGGCTCGTTCAGAGAGGGTTTGTGATGCTAGCTCCGCATGCTAACTGGCTGATGGGTCGATGGCACGTTCTATATGTTTGCAAAACACCACACAAATGGCTTTCTTTCTTATTAGTCTGTGGCATTTTTCTAACCTATTAATCTCCTGCCAGATTATGAACATGTCGTGGAGAGTTGTTTTCATACTGTCATCCATTGCTTTGATTTTGGTGAGTGGTTGCACAACCACTTGTCTGTATCTGTGTGAAAGATCATTATTAGTTTGGAATGTGTAAGACTCAAATATATCTATGCTTATGGATGTAAGGATGTTATACACTGAATTTTAAGACAAGTTAAAATTGCTTGATTTGAGGATTTGAATCACAATTTAAAGCATTTTGGCTCATTTAAGCTCTGTTTATTGTAGCAACTAGGGCTGGGTATTGCCAAGAGCCTTCCGATACGATACGTATCCTGATACACGTATATGCAGATATAATTTCCTTATTATGTCACCTATCAAGTGTCAAATGCAGAGGAATTGTATTTTCTAACTAGTCTTTATGTTAGACACAAGTGTCTTACAAATAAGCCATTGTTCAGCTCAATAGATTCAGCTTTAAATCTGCAGTCCAGGTTCAAAAGTGTAAATTATATGAATTTAAATATGCCGATACGTATCCCGATACGCCTTTTTGTAACGATACGCGTATTGCCAATGAGCTTGTCACGATATATCCCCGTATCGATACATTGAGTACAGCCCTAGTAGCAACCTAGATCTACTTGTTTCAAACCGTTTTGAATTTCAAGACATTACTTGTTATTTTGTGCCAAATTTTTTGCCAATGGGTTATGGAAATTTTTCTTATTGCATTGGCAATTTCTTGTTCTTAACTAAATTCTCTTAAAAATCAGTCAGAAACACCTAAAACAAGTGAACAATTCTACATTACATAAGCAATTAAATCTTATCTAGTTAAAAGTACTCCAGTCTAGAAGAAAATTCTGAATTCAAGTCACTTTCAACAAGTCTATATATATAGTTTTATAGTGTAATACCAGGATACATAACAGCTTGAACTACTAAGATGAAAATAATAATAAAGAATATTCAAACAATTATGTGGTTAGAGCAGGGCCACATGTTGAAACAGACTAAATGGAGGCCAATCTGGACCAAATAAAAGTGGACGTGCAATAAAAAAATGTTAGTTAAAATGAGTTACAAGTAGATAGAGCAATAGATCAGTCGGACAATATTTTGGCGCTGATATTTAGATTTTTTTGGTGTGGCCTCAGTTTAGTCCGATGTCTGATGAGGCAGTAGTTTGGGCTTTTCCTCTGTGGGAAAACCACAGTCACAGTGATCAGCTGAGAAACAATAAGACTTCTTTAATCTCTCTCCACTCATAAGTCTGAAGTTTAGACTTGATCATTTACATGTCTTAAAGGTTTATTTGTGTTCTATATTGGACCATATATGGATGTCTTTCATGAGGCTATAATGATTGTTTCTTGAGCCAAAATACAATCGATCTTCATTACATTGTGTGAAAGAGACTCACCTGTACCAGGGTGAATAATAGTTTAGGTTGAAGCTTTTGTTTGGTCATACTTCTCACCCCAGCTCTACTTCGAAAACTAAACTAATAAAATTGGCTTCAGAAATGGGCTTTTGATATCTGCATCGGCTGACAAAATTTTAAAATATTGGTATCGGTCAAGGTCAAAGAAAAACCCAAACCGATCTTTACAAGACACATTTGGGTTTAAATCACCAGAGTAAACGCAGTAAGATTATTGAAATGAAAGAACTTAGTTTTTCAAACATTCTTTGCTCTGGAGGAGGTCTGAGGTCCAACACAAAAGTCTGGCTTAGAGAAGTAGTGGTTCCCAAAGTGGGGGTCGGGGCCCCTCAGGGGGTCGCGAAGCAAAATCTGAGGGTCGCAAGATAATTTCAAAGTGTATTTTTGCAAGTATGACTTTGCTTTTAATCAGTTTTTGGGGAATTGGGGTTATATAAAGCAAAACACTATCAAAATAAACACTATTAAACATAAGTTAAATGGTTCTGTAACCCAAAACTAATATAAAAAGTATTTTTTTCTGTGAGGGTCGCAAGTTACATATTGGGGGTCCTGGGCTGAAAAGTTTGGGAACCCCTGGCTTAGAACCCCTGCAGAGCATTAATGCCCCTTAAATGCAGAGAATTAAAAAATAAAAATACAAATAAATAAATATGACAGATCTCACAGTTGTTTTCTACAAATGTAATTAAACCCCATAAAATCCGTTCTTCTTCTTAGTTCTTTTCTAAATATTAACAATACTAGTCAACTGTGACTTTGTAAACACAAATAAAACTAGAGGCCTATTTTTTGAGAATTAGAGGAAGTAAAAACAAAGACTCAAACAATGGCCTTATTTACTCGACGAGAACTGTTTTTTAAGACTGATTCAACAGCAAAAACGTGTTCACTCGTACAGAAAACACGGCTGCAGGCATTTTCTCACATATTTACAGCAGAAAGGATTGGTTTGTTACTGGAAGATTCTATCTCTGTGGCAAAAATGACTGTTGGAACTTGGAATTCGACAAACATAAGGGTTCTTTGCCCCGAATGATTTCAAATAGATTCACAGGTGAAGCTTACAAAAGTTAGAAACTGTGCAAGTCGACACTTTCAAGTCGACAAAAATGTTAGTAATTTGTCAGGTTCGGTTTACAAAAATGTATGATTGAAACATGGATTTTTTTTTACATATTTTAATGTTTATTAATGTGCGGAGACATACATTGTTCAGATTATTCCATTAATTTGGGTTGAGCTTGCTTGTTTTGGGGTTTTATTTTCAAAGGCTTGATCGCTTGTTTCTCTCTTAAACTCTGGCAACCCTGGTCAGCCTATAAGCTGACACCTGGATTCAGCCAATGACAGCAAAGAAGGAACTTTCTTAAAACAGTGCTATTGACCATTTGCACGTGTCGTCACGCTCCTCGAGGTAACGCCCACTTCTTCATGCTGGATGGCAAAAGCTCTGTCTGTGCGCATTACAGCAATGGAAACTTTGCCGAAAACTTGCTCGTTTCTAAGTAATCTTAATTGATTTCAGTTGTAAAATGGCTGTATCTCGTGGAACACGCTGCACTAACAGACAAGATTGAGGTTTTAAGCCTAAACCTGTAGCTTTTTCGTTTACATTTTGATGAAGATAGAAGACGCTAGTGGATGGCAGCAATGAATCAAAAGAACTGGAATCCCTCTAAATCGCTACGGATTTGCAGTGAACACTTTAAACAAGGTAAGTCAATGCTAATGAGAAAAAAAATGACCTTTGACAAAAAAATAAATGCAATGAATATTTGAAACAGCCTGCATTATGCGTGGCTAACACTAGCCTCACAGCTAAGTTACTAAAAACCAACCTCTTGTAGCTTTTAAATCTGCTCCAGTGTGAGACAAAACCCTGTTTACCACAGAATGTACAAATCATGAGGAGTAAAGTCAGGCAAACTTGTAAATGTTATTTATTTGGCAAACATAGCAGGAGGAAGGGGGCATGGATCAGCTAGCATTCATTAGCTTTTCCTAATACCTTGTTTTGTGCGTGTCTAAAAGTTGTCCTACTTCCACAGACAAATGTACTGAACATGCACTAGAAACATCCACTGCTTTCTTTACGGAAAAATAAGAAAATATGTGAGAATTTGTCAGTTTTGCGCTCATGCTGCATACACGCACTTCCGCCATCCAGCATGGAGCAGCCACGTGATCAAGTGACGTAGGTGCAAATGGTCAATATCTAATGCTCTCTCTCTCTCTCTCTCTCTCTCTCTCTCTCTCTCTCTCTCACTCTCTCTTCCTCTCTCTCTCTCCCTCTCTTGTTTCTCTCCCCCTCTCCACTCTCTCTTCACCCCCTTTCTCTCTTTGTCCCCTCTTTCCCTCTTCCTCCCTTGTCTATCTCACTCTCTGTGTCTCTCTCCTCTGTCCCTCGCTCACTTTCTTTCTCTCCCCCTCTCTCTCTCTGCCCCTTTTCGTTCTTTCTCTCTTTACTCTCCTTTTTCTTTCTCTTTCTTTCTCTCTTCTCATGTCTTCTCTTCTACTCTCTCCTCTCCCTTCCATCTTTCTCTTTCCCCTCTTTTTCTCTTTCTCCCTCTCTTTCCCTCACTCTTTTCTCCTCTCTTCCTCTCTCACACACTCTTTTCCTCCCTCTCTCTCTCTCTCTCTCTCTCCCTCTCTTGTTTCTCTCCCCACTCTCCACTCTCTCTCCTCTCTCTCTCCACCCTCTTTCTCTCTTTGTCCCTTCTTTCCCTCTTCCTCCCTTGTCTATCTGTCTCTCTCTCCTCTGTGTCCCTGTTCCTTCCTTGTCTCTCTCCCCCTTCTCTCACTTTCTCTCTCTCCCCTCTCTCTCTGCCCCTTTTCGTTCTTTCTCTCTTTTCTCTCTCTACTCTTTTCTCTGTTTTTTCTTTCTCTTTCTTTCTCTTTTGTCATGTCTTCTCTTCTACTCCCTCTCTCCTCTCCCTTCCAACTTTCTCTTTCCCCTCTTTTTCTCTTTCTCCCTCTCTCTTTCCCTCACTCTTTTCCCCTCTCTTTCTCACACACTCATTTCTTCCCTCTCTACCCTCTCTCTTTTTCTCCTTCTCTTGTTTCTCTCCCCCCTCTCCTCTCTCTCTCCACCCCCTTTCTCTCTTTGTCCCCTCTTTCCCTTGTCTATCTAACTCTATGTCTCTCTCTCTCCCCTTTCCCCCTCCTCTCTCTCTTTCTTTCTCTCTCTCTGTCTCTCTCTCTCTCCCCTCTCTCCCTGTTCCTTCCTTCTCTCTCTTCTTCTCTGCTCTGTTTCCTCATCAGACTGAACTCTGTACTTCTTGTTTGGGCTCAGGTTCAAAAGTCTGCAGTCGTTTTCTCCACACATCACTCCATCACGCCATCACTCCATCACACCATCACTCCATCACTCCATCACGCCATCACGCCATCACACGCACCGGGGCCAGGCAGAGGCCGGCGGCCACGCTTCATTTCCCTTTTGTCTCTTCTCACTTCACTTTTAACACCATGACTCAGGCTGGAGGTAAAGAACCAAGCCACATTAAGTTAAGACAAGATGACGGTCAAAATAATGGTTCTAAATCAGAGAGAAAGAGAGAGAGAAACAGAGAGAGAGAGGAGAGAAAGAGAGAGAGAGAGAGAGGAGAGAAAGAGAGAGAGAGAGAGAGGAGAGAGAGAGAAAGTGAGAGAGGAGAGAAACAGAGAGAAAGTGAGAGAGGAGAGAAACAGAAAGAGAGAGAGAAAGTGAGAGAGGAAAGAAACAGAGAGAGAAACAGAGAGAAAGTGAGGGAGAAGGAGGAAAAACAGAGAGAGAAAGAAAGTGAGAGAGGAGAGAAACAGAGAGAGAGAGAGAAGAAAAACAGAGAGAGAGAGGGAAAAAACAGAGAGAGAAACAGAAACAGAGAGAAAGTGAGAGAGAAGGAGAGAGAGAGGAGAAAAACAGAGAGAGAGAGAAGGAGAGAAACAGAGAGAGAGAGAGTGAGAGAGAGAGAGAAGGAGAGAAACAGAGATAGAGAAAGTGAGAGAGAAACAGAGAGAGAGAGGAGGAAAAACAGAGAGAGAGAGAAGGAGAAAAACAGAGAGAGAGAAGGAGAAAAATGGAGAGAGAGGAGAAAAACGGTGAGAGAGAGAGGAGAAAAACAGAGTGAGAGAGAAGGAGAAAAACGGAGAGAGAGAGAGAGAGAAGGAGAAAACGGAGAGAGAGAGAGAGAGAGAAGGAGAAAAACAGAGAGTGAGAGAGAAGGAGAAAAACAGAGAGTGAGAGAGAAGGAGAAAACAGAGAGAGAGTGAGAGATTAAAGAAACAGAGAGAGAGAAAGAGAGAGAAGGAGAGAAACAGAGAGAGAGAGAAAGTGAGAGAAGGAGAGAAAAAGAGCGAGAGAAAGTGAGAGAGAAGGAAAGAAAGAGAGAGAGAGAAGTTGAGAGAGAAGGAGAGAAACGGAGAGAGAGAGAAAGTGAAGTACAAGGCGACCTAAACAAACTCACATGCTTGTGCCTGAGCAGACTGCACCGGCTCCCAGCAGGTCACATGAGAGAGAAGAGAGAGAGAGAGACAGGGGAGAGAGAGAGAGAGAGAGAGAGGGAGAGAGAGAAAAACAGAGAGACAGGGAGAAAGAGAGGAGGGAGAGAGAGACAAGGAAGGAACAGGGAAAGAGGGGAGAGTGAGAGAAATTGAGCAAGAGACACAGAGGAGAGAGGGAGAAAAGGAGAGAGAGACAGAGAGTGAGATAGACAAGGGGGGGAGGAAGAGAGAAAGAGGGGACAGAGAGAGAAAGGGGTTAGAGAAAGAGAGTGGGGAGAGAGGAGGGGGGTGGTGAGAGAGGAAGAAATATAGAGCAGAGGAGAGAAGGTGAGAGGGAGGAGAGGGAGAGAGGGAGAGAAAGCAGGACGGGAAGAGAGAGGGAGGAGGGGGGATCATGTGAGAAGAGCAGGTTCGTTTATACATGTGTCTGTCTAAAGCCGAGGGAAGAGAGAGAGAAAGACAGAGAAACGGAGAGACTGAAACATAGAGGAGAAAGAGAGAGAGAAAGACAGAGCGAGAGGAGAGAGAGCAGACCAGATGGAGCGAGCGTTACAGAAAGCTACGTTCATTAGTGACGGGATTATTCCATGTGCTGAATTATTGAGGCGTCTCCAGGTGCTGCTGCACAGTGAATAATGCACCGGGCCGGTTCGGATGGAGAGAAGTGTTGGATGATGGAGAGAAGTGTGGATGATACTGCGATATTTCTTTAATACAAGCATTAATACATATATAGCATTCATTAAGCTTGGGCTGGTAAATATTACATTCATTTGACAGGGAAGTGTTTTACCGCTGCAGTATTTGTATTTGCAGCCGGCTTTAGGTGAACTAAGCAAACATGTGACTGATGTAGGAAGTTGAAAATGAATGATTTCTGTTTGGGAATACAAACAAAAAGCAGATAGACAGGTATGTTTCAAAAAAAAAAAAAATAGAATATCAAGAAAAAGTGTAATATTTTTTGTAAATAGATTCAGACCAGTGTTTCATTTAGATTTGTGACACATGAAGTGAAATAATTTATGCTTTTATTGTTTGAAAATGTGATTCTTCTGGTTTAAAAAGGTGTCTCAAAAAATTGATTATGCACAATATTATTACAAATAGATTTACTGATTTGACTTTCAGAAACGATTACTAGAAATATGAACTTTTTCATGATATTCAATTTTTTGTAGTCCCTTTAATCTAGTTGATGCAGATTATATTCTGACGCGCTCAATAGTGCCAACATTCCGGAAATTTACAAAAAATTACTCATTCATTCATTTTCTACCGCTTAATCCCGTTAGGAGTCGCGGGTGACTGGGAGCCTATCCCAGTGACTTTGGGCCTTAGGCGGGGAAACACATACAGTGGCCAACTTGCCGCAGGGTTAGACAGACAATCATTCACTCTCTCATTCATTCACTAAGGGAAATTTACAGTGATGCCCAATGAACCTAAACATACATGTTTTTGGAGGTGGGAGGAAACCGGAGAAAACCCACGGTGACACGGGGAGAACATTGCAAACTCCACCCAGAGAGATCGTGAGATGTTGATATGGTCCGACCCGGAGAGTCGAACCCACGACCCCTTATTGGGAAGCCAAGCTCTAACCACTCTGCTACTGTGCACCCCGAATTGGATTGAAGGGAAACCCCGTGGAAGAGCGGGAGCGATCATCAGCTGTGCGAGCAGGAATCAGACAGGAATAGCTGCGTTTTTAGGACCACAGAAAACATGGCAGACAAGGATGAGAAGCAAGGTGTCATCGATCTTTCTGAAAAGGCTTATAAAGATGCCCTGGATATCAGCAAGAGCATGTCCTCTACACACATCCCATCCGACTAGGCCTTGCTCTGAACTTCTCAGTCTTCTATTACAAGATTGCTAACGACCAGAAGAAGGCCTGCGAATTAGCCAAAACTGCATTTGATGATGCCATTAAGGACCTGGATACCACCTCAGAGGAGGTCCTACAAGGACAGCACCTTAATCATGCAGCTGCTCCGTGACAATCTGACACTTTGGAATACTGCTGAAGCGGAGTTTGAAGGTGACGATTCGCAGCAAGAAGCCGATAAACAGTGATCTTCACGAAAAACCCTTAACACATTTTTTTACCTCTCACCAGCCTAAGTCGCGCATGTGGGTGTGTGTGCACATACATGAATACATATGTATGTCTTACACTCAGAGATTAAAAGTACAGTATGTAAGTGCTGAAAACCATTGTATGAGCACCACCACACAAAATCGAAACTTAGTCAAAAAAAATTACTTCAACTAAAAATGTAAATACATAATACATTTCAATTATTGCTGCCAATAAATGACTCAAACACTAATTATTCAGGGTTATCGTACATTTTTCTCATTACTCTCTTCATGTATTATTGCTTAACCCATTTTCCAGTCTTTAATAATAGTAGTAATCAATATTTATGATGTCATTCGGTGAAGCCCTGCTGTCAAACGCTGCACAATGTTCGCACATATATTATGCATTTGGAACGGTTTCCTGTTTGGAGCGTGTTCACGGAGCTGATTTACGACAAACTGCGTCTCTCGTGGTTAATAGGTTTAAGACATGCAGCGTATGTTGTTCCTCACTCATTAATAAAAAAATAAACAGTGTGGAATGCATGAGGATAAACATATTATAAAACGGGACTAATCTCCGGCAATGAGACCAACAATAGGCAGAGAAACTGTTCCGTACTATTGTTCTGGAAGCAGGCACGTGTTCTATTCTGAATGTGTAAGAATAATAATACAGTCTGGGATCATTATGGAGGGTATCAAATATTAATTAATACCATCAATTTAGTGTTAATGGCCTCATTAGCATTAGCACGAGAGCTATGTTT
>CM076415.1:19306774-19358796 GCA_038363315.1 Mugilogobius chulae | reverse complement strand
AAGGAAAGAGAGCGAGAAACAACAAGAGAGAAGAAGAGAAGAAACAGAGAGAGAGAGATAGAGAGATAGAAAGAAAAAACAGATAGAGAAAAAGTGAGAGAGAAACAGAGAGAGAAGCGAGAACAGGAGAGACCAGCAACGGCAGAAAACAGAGAGACAGAAGCGACGACAAAATGCGCAGAGGAGGCAGTAAAACGTCTTGACGAGACGGAGGATCGAAAAAACATAAACAGAGTGAGAGAAAGGCGAGAAAAACTCAAGAGAGAGAGAGCTGAAGAAGGAGACAAAAACGGTACGACAGAGAGAACGAGAGAAGATAGAGAAAACACACGAGAGTGAGTAGAGAAGGCAGAAAAAACAGTACGAGTCAGAAGCAGAAGGACAACAGAGAGAGGTGAGAGATTAAAGAAAACAGGACGAGAGAAAGATAGAGAAAGCGACGAAAACAAGAGGAGAGAGACGAAAGAGAAGGAGAGAAAAAGAGCGAGAGAAAGGAGAGAAAGGAAAGAAAGAGGGCGCGGGGTGGCAGGGGGGAGGGGGGGGGCGTGCCGAGAGCGAGAAGTTGCGAGAGAGCAAGGAGAAGCAAGAGAGAGAGAAACGGAAGCAACCGACCCTAAACAATACCACATGCCTTTCCTGGAGCCCACACTGACCGACCTCCCAGCAGCTCACATTGACAGCGAGACGAGAGAAACAGGAGAGAGAACGAGAGCTAAGAATCCGATCCTGCGAAGAACGAGCACGACAGGAAACAACAAACCGAAAACACACAGAGACAGGGAGAAAAGAGCATAGGAGGAGAGAGAGAGACAAGGAGGACACACGCGAACAAGAGAGGGAAGAGTGGAGCAACAAGTTCGACCGCAAGAAGACCACAGAGGACCGAGCCGACGGGAAACAAGGGAGAGAGAGACAGAGAGTGAGATACCACAAGGGGAGGAAGAGAGAAAGAGGGACAGAGAAGAAATGGGTTAGAGAAAGAGATGGGCAGAGAGGGGGGGTGGTCGAGAGGAGGAAATATAGAGCAGAGGAGAGAAGGTGAGAGGGAGGAGAGGAGAGAGGCCCAGAAAGACGGGACGGGCAAGAGAGAGGAGGAGGGGGGATCATGTGAGGAAGAGGCAGGTTCGTTATACATGTGTCTGTCTAAAGCCGAGGAGAGAGAGAGAAAGACAGAGAAACGGAGAGACTGAAACATAGAGGAGAAAGAGAGAGAGAAAGACAGAGCGAGAGGAGAGAGAGCAGACCAGATGGAGCGAGCGTTACAGAGAAAGCTACGTTCATTAGTGACGGGATTATTCCATGTGCTGAATTATTGAGGCGTCTCCCAGGTGCTGCTGCACATGTGAATAATGCACCGGGCCGGTTCGGATGGAGAGAAGTGTTGGATGATGGAGAGAAGTGTGGATGATACTGCGATATTTCTTTAATACAAGCATTAATACATATATAGCATTCATTAAGCTTGGGCTGGTAAATATTACATTCATTTGACAGGGAAGTGTTTTACCGCTGCAGTATTTGTATTTGCAGCCGGCTTTAGGTGAACTAAGCAAACATGTGACTGATGTAGGAAGTTGAAAATGAATGATTTCTGTTTGGGAATACAAACAAAAAGCAGATAGACAGGTATGTTTCAAAAAAAAAAAAAATAGAATATCAAGAAAAAGTGTAATATTTTTTGTAAATAGATTCAGACCAGTGTTTCATTTAGATTTGTGACACATGAAGTGAAATAATTTATGCTTTTATTGTTTGAAAATGTGATTCTTCTGGTTTAAAAAGGTGTCTCAAAAAATTGATTATGCACAATATTATTACAAATAGATTTACTGATTTGACTTTCAGAAACGATTACTAGAAATATTGAACTTTTTCATGATATTCAATTTTTTGTAGTCCCTTTAATCTAGTTGATGCAGATTATATTCTGACGCGCTCAATAGTGCCAAACATTCCGGAAATTTACAAAAAAATTACTCATTCATTCATTTTCCCGCTTAATCCCGTTAGGAGTCGCGGGTGACTGGAGCCTATCCCAGTGACTTTGGGCCTTAGGCGGGGAAACACATACAGTGGCCAACTTGCCGCAGGGTTAGACAGACAATCATTCACTCTCTCATTCATTCACTAAGGGAAATTTACAGTGATGCCCAATGAACCTAAACATACATGTTTTTGGAGGTGGGAGGAAACCGGAGAAAACCCACGGTGACACGGGGAGAACATTGCAAACTCACCCAGAGAGATCGTGAGATGTTGATATGGTCCGACCCGGGAGTCGAACCCACGACCTCCTTATTGGGAAGCCAGAGCTCTAACCACTCTGCTACTGTGCACCCCGAATTGGATTGAAGGGAAACCCCGTGGAAGAGCGGAGCGATCATCAGCTGTGCGAGCAGAATCAGACAGGAATAGCTGCGTTTTTAGGACCACAGAAAACATGGCAGACAAGGATGAGAAGCAAGGTGTCATCGATCTTTCTGAAAAGGCTTATAAAGATGCCCTGGATATCAGCAAGAGCATGTCCTCTACACATCCCATCCGACTAGGCCTTGCTCTGAACTTCTCAGTCTTCTATTACAAGATTGCTAACGACCAGAAGAAGGCCTGCGAATTAGCCAAAACTGCATTTGATGATGCCATTAAGGACCTGGATACCACCTCAGAGGAGTCCTACAAGGACAGCACCTTAATCATGCAGCTGCTCCGTGACAATCTGACACTTGGAATACTGCTGAAGCGGAGTTTGAAGGTGACGATTCGCAGCAAGAAGCCGATAAACAGTGATCTTCACGAAAAACCCTTAAACACATTTTTACCTCTCACCAGCCTAAGTCGCGCATGTGGGTTGTGTGTGCACATACATGAATACATATGTATGTTTACACTCAGAGATTAAAGTACAGTATGTAAGTGCTGAAAACATTGTATGAGCACCACCACACAAAAATCGAAACTTAGTCAAAAAAATTACTTCAAACTAAATGTAATACATAATACATTTCAATTATTGCTGCCAATAATGACTCAAACACTAATTATTCAGGGTTATCGTACATTTTCTCATTACTCTCTTCATGTATTATTGCTTAACCCATTTTCCAGTCTTTAATAACAGTAGTAATCAATATTTATGATGTCATTCGGTGAAGCCCTGCTGTCAAACGCTGCACAATGTTCGCACATATATTATGCATTTGGAACGGTTCCTGTTTGGAGCGTGTTCACGGAGCTGATTTACGACAAACTGCGTCTCTCGTGGTTAATAGGTTTAAGACATGGCAGCGTATTGTTGTTCCTCACTCATTAATAAAAAAATAAACAGTGTGGAATGCATGAGGATAAACATATTTATAAAACGGGACTAATCTCCGGGCGAATGAGACCAACAATAGGCAGAGAAACTGTTCCGTACTATTGTTCTGGAAGCAGGCACGTGTTCTATTCTGAATGTGTAAGAATAATAATACAGTCTGGGATCATTATGGAGGGTATCAAATATTAATTAATACCATCATTTAGTGTTAATGGCCTCATTAGCATTAGCACGAGAGCTATGTTGAAAATATAACCCAGAACAGCAGCTCCAAAAGTCTAGCAACAACCACGTTTATGTTGCCTTTTGTCGCTAATACCAGGGTTTGTTCAATTATGGAAAACCTGAAAATACTCAGTGTAGGTCCTGATACTAGCTTAAATATTGCATTATAAAGAAGTTAACTAAAAAAACTCTTATTTAAAATGAATTATCAGTAGGCTATTAATAATGGCTTTTGTAAACTAGACTCATAATTCTCAAAAAGCAAACAATATTGGCTACAAACATAAAATATATTTCCTGCATTAAAAGTCATAATGTTTTTGTATTGAAAACACGTTTTAGAGTCAATTACTGTAAACATAATTGTGTTGATTATATTCTTATTTAATCTTTTTCCATCAGTGTGTTTCATAAAAACAGCAGTGAGGGCTGTAAAAAGACACTTTTCCTAATGAAACATAATAGAAACAAAAGTTTGAGTTAGCAAGTTAGCGCTGCTAGCTAGCGCTGCTGTTGGACCATTTTTAAAGTTAGTTCCACAACAGTTCTTCTACTATAAAGGCTAAATGAAACATCGCAAAGGTAACCCAGATATTTGTCTGTATAGCTATGCTTCTAGTATTCGAATTTGAAGAGTATCCAGAGTCTTTTTCAGCTGCTCTGAGAGTTAGCCGTAGCATTAGCCACGAGCAGAACAGGGATACAGCTCTCTGCAATCAACTGGCTCCAACGTATTTGTAACCGGTGTAGGCCACACGAGGTACCAGGATGGAGAAGTGTGTGGTGGTATGGGATAAACTCACTCCCCTCAGGTATAAGAAGCCACAAACAAACTGAGCTAAGAGGAGCGTTCCCTTTAGCTCAATGAGTTTGTCGGTTGACTGCCCCGCGGGAGACCCGGGTTCACTTCCGCTCAGGACACAACACAACGCAGAGAGGCAAAAACCCAACCGGTCACATTGGACCATAGTTTTGGTATGAGCACTCATCGGTGCAATACTGGAAAATGCACTGTATCAGAGATTTTGCCGCTACTAGAGTAGGAGCAACCGTAGTATTTTTTTGTTACAATAGGGTTGGGACGATTCACTCAAGTCACGATTCGATTCAGTTTTTGATATTGCATCCACAATTTTTGATTTGTTGGTTTGTCTATATTAACTTATTGTTTTAGGTTTAAACTCAAAATAAATCATACTAAAATACTTTTAAAACAAAGCCACTGTTGTTAGTGCTCAGAACTTGTATTTTGCATCAACATTTGTACAGTAAACAGTCATATTTATTGTCCATCAGTTGTTAACGCAAAATAATAATGCACATTCAGTCAGGTCTTGCACAAGTTCACTCTTTGTTTCTTCAAACATCGTGGCTGTTATTGTGTGTGTTGGAGCCTGCAACTACGGAGGGTTTGTGTGTAGGTCAGAGGCTGCATGAGCAAAACAGAACAATTCTGGCTTTTCAATTCGATTGCTGCATACTTCAAACAGTTTTCCATTACAATTAAATCTAAGATAACAATGATGGAAGATGAGGGCTTCCATGGGTCGATAAAATGTAGAAAGTTTTTTACGTGACTGACAAAGACTAGCAATAATAAAAAGAGAAAATTCGAGGCACTCTGATTACCAAATTAAAAGTCCTTTATTAAGTGGACTTGCATACTTGTTTGAACTGCAGGAGCCTTCTTCAGAGCATGTGAAAGGCAGACCCACTGGAGCCAGCGTCCAGTCACATGAGTGGATCACATAATCTAGTGCAATACATTAGGCCTGGATTCTCCAACCACAGGTCCAGGGTCCGAAAACCAGACAGGCCATCTGCAACGGGCCTATCACTACTTCCTTGTGCTTTACTTCGAAGGTATAGAGCCACATAAACCAATAAACAGCAAATTCAAGCATTAAGAGAGCTAAAAATATATAATCAGTTGTGTGCATTTTATGTTGTTGTTATTGGCGCTGGAAAAGAACATTGGGGGTATTCCATGAAGCGAGCTAAAGCCAAAGCCTGGCTTATTTGGCCAATCTACACTGTAAAGGATAGCTGTAATTTCCGCAATAATCTACTGTAATATGAACAGTATAATACTGTAAGTTGTTTTTACAGTAGATTACTGTACTTTGCAATGGCTTCTGGGAAATCACCTTGTATTACAGTAATTTACTGTAATTTATACAGTAGATCGAAGATTATTGTATTACCTACAGTAGCTTTACTGTACTTACAGTACTGTACTTACAGTAAAGCTATTATTAAAGCTATTAGTACAGTACTACTGTAGTATTTACAGTAGTTTTATTGTGAAACCCATCAGCGCATGCGCAGTAATAAAGAAAAACGTTAGAGCCCAGAAAAACTGAAGCGGCAGCGCCATTACGGGGTAAGTTAAATTTTATTTTATTTTTGTTTATAAGAGTCCAATCTAAACTTTGAGACCATTTGAGGCGAGAAATAGTGGGTATTATTGCCATATCCGGAGTCATTTTAACTTTTTTTCTGCTAAAGGTCCGGAGGCTGGGTCTCCACCGGGAGCCCCCGCCGGCCGTATCCGGTGGACGAGCTCTCATGGGCGGCTAGAAGTTGTGCCTCGCGTCGCCGTTGCCAACGGATACTCCCAACGGCTGGTTTGTGAAAATGTTTTTTAATCGAAAACTAATGAGACGTATTTCTAACGTAATGTGTGCTTAACAGCAACGTTTATTAGCAACAGTTCTTTAAATTAAACACATATTTAGTGTGATAAAAGCTTCACGGGAAAGCCCGTGGGGGAAACCCGAGAAACTCCTCCCTGGAGGCGGCATCCGGGGAAGAGAGCTCCCGGGCCCCGCGCTGGAAGACGGATAGAAGTCTCCCTACGTGATGCCGGTTTAGACATGTTTTAACCTGGCTTGGATCAGGTTTGGTCGTGGTTTGGTAATCGTCAGACCCGCTTTAATTCTAGTCAAGTCCTGGTTGAGACCTTAGACCTGGTTTAGTCCCGGCTCAGTCCTCGTTTAGACCTGCGTGGTTCTGGTTAAGCGCGGCTTTATTCAGCCTTGGTTTGACAGTTTCTGATCAATTTAATCGGTCATAGATGTGAATTGTGTGCACAGCGCGAGGCACAGGCGTGTTCTGGATCACACACGGACATTCATGCCCACAGAAGCGACAGTCAGTGTGAGTGTGAGTTTACCTGGCTCGCTGTGCGTGCCGGGGACGGATGCGCGAGGCAGCCTGACGTAGGGACTTTCAACCACTGCTTTCAACACGAACCACTCCGCGATAGATCCATGGGTGCGCTGTGCTCTTCTTACAAATATATTCCACATTCAGCTTCTGTCTCCGGTGTAAATGAAGGCTCAAGCCCCGAACCCACCGCACGCTGCAGCGTTTATACGCACGTAAATGAAAGCGCAGCGGTGATAAATTTGGTCAATCAACGTTACTTGAACACGCGCATTTTCCTCGCTTCATTTCTCGTTCTTGTGATTTTAATATGTTAAAGTTAAGAGTCAAAGGGCAGCAGTGATTCTGCCTGTGTGGCAGTGACCCCGCCCCCCTCACAGCTGAGCCGGGGGTTGTTTACACACACAGAAATGACAAAAACTGAATTCATGAATTACCTTTACTGTTGTTAAGTTATTAATAATGCAATAGCCAATAAATGAGTTGAAGCAATAAGGAACAACAGGTGGCATACTATACTTATTATAATTCTAAACAAATTGTAACTGAAATATTTCAATCAAATGTCCAAATAAAAATCTTTTTAAAAATGTTCACATTTAAAAAGGCTGTAATAGTTTACAGCTGGCCTCCTGAAACTGATCACACTGCATGTACAAAAAGTTAAATTGTGTAGTTAATACTAAATACAAAAATACAAATTAAAATCTGGCATTTTGCCTCCACAATCAGACAAAAATATGAAATCCTGAAGTGACTGTTGAAGTCTGCAGTTGACTAATGTTGTCTCATAATTTAAATTATTAGCTGTAATTATTTCATTCAGAAATATTTTACTAACAATTGTACATCTGTTTCAGATCTCTGTAAGCCTCCCTGGTGAGATGTTCCAGGCACGACCCACCAGGAGGAACTGTCTCTGGACCAGGAGGAACTGTCTCTGGACCAGGAGGAACTGTCTCTGGACCAGGAACTCTCTGGACGCCTGAAGTCTGGGCAGCTCTTCTCAGATTACTGCTTCAGCCCCAGACTCAGCCCCAGACAGGTGGAAGGAAATGTATGGATGTACATCTTAAGTGTCATTTATATGTTGCTGCCTAAGTGTGTTTTATTTGATCTTGTTTGTATCTTATTGTAGATGCTATTTTTTCAACATATTTATGTTAAACTAGAGTCTGTAATGACTTATGTTAACTTTTGATTTGATGTTGACAGATGATCATGTCTTTATGGAGTGGACAGGAGAAGATGAAAGTTATGTTCTGTGGTCAAAATGGATCAAAAATTCAGCATCAAAGCATCAGGTAACTCATTTCTTTGTGTTTCTTAGTGGGCTCTGAAATGTAAAACTAAAATGAATGTCACAGCAGTGACTAGCACTCTCGCCTCTTAGCAAGAAGGTTGTGAATGTTTGGATGTTTCTCTTCATGTCTGTGTGGGTTTCTTCCAGGTTCTCCGGTTTACCCACCAATAACATGTGTGATGGAGTCTAGCTGCAGACCTGACCAAACCTCACAGAACATATGGAGATGTGTCCTGACTGCTCTGCTGTGTCCACTGCTCCTGAGAAGATTATCCTCAGGTATTAAAGTTTAGGCCATAGAACTGACATCACATCATTCTACAGACCAATGCTTTTTAAATGAGCTGGAGAGCAGCTGAAACAAATGTTAGCAGCTCTCCAGCTCAAATTCAAATGCAGTTTTTGTTGTAATTCAAAAAGGTAATGGGTGTAAGTCACCTGCAAAAATCATTAGATTTTTATGCTTTTTTTTTAGATATTTCAAGACAAAAGACAATGTTATTCAATGGAAACAACTGCCTCCTGCCACCATCTGGCCTTATGACATCAGACAAGTCTAAAACATGAACAGAACTTTTAACATGGTAAGATAGTTTGTCTGTATTTCTATTTAAAATGTAAAGTTCTCTGAATAGAAGAATGTCTGAGCTTTATTACTTTATTAGATTGTTAATATTTAGTTTATTTCTTTACAGAACAGTTGTCACAGATGAGCTGAGCTTGGGCCTTAAACAGATCTTCAGCTGCTGGACTGTTCATCTCTGTATTTGGAGGTAAACAGGATACTGCACTTCTTACACTACTTTTGCACTTATATAATCAGACTTTTTACTAAAGTCTTTGCCAAACCTGTGCATAAAGACATGTTCAGTGTTCATAGATAAGCATTGGTTAACTGCAGGATCACTAAACTAAAGTGTCAAAATATGTTTTAATCTTTATTTGTTGAATCCATAGAGATTTCCAGATGCTAAATACTAAGCCTGGTGATCATTAAGACATATGTTGATGGCATGACAGGTTTATATTTACCAGTAAATAAAAACAACAGGTTGTGCCACGGCATCTTTGTTGACTTTTTGAGCTAATGTGTGTCTAATGTGTGTCTAATGTGTGCTGGGCTCCTCTGCTGCACATGTTTGGTGAAATGTCACATTCTTGAGCTCTGTCATTTAACTGTAGATGTTTGACGAGTAAAATGATTATTGTTTAAATGCATATTTCTGTTGTAATACAAAAGGTTCAGCCTCTAATAGAGACTGAACATGTGTAAAATTATCTTTGAGACACCTGTACTTTATGGTTGCTCAAACTGTCAGAAAAGTCTCAGTTGTATAAGTATAACATATGACATGTAAACTAGACCATTGCTATGCCATGTTAACAGGGCTCATAAAAAAGCTAGAGATAGACTATGGCTTATTCAAAATTCAGCCGCACATCTTTTAACCCACACCCCAAAAAAGAGCACATCACTCTTGTTTTACACTGCTTCTTGTAACCTTTCAAATCATATTTAAAATACTTCCTTTTAAAACACTACACAGCCAGGATTATAATTAAACATTGTGGTCAGTACTCTACCAGCAGTTGTCAGTCACTAAGTTTTGTTTTTCCCTCTCTAGGCCCAAGATGACCTTCTTAATGAAGCATGCAAGGCCTGGAACTGGGCTTCTTGTTGTCTATGAAGATGAGCGGGAAGCTGTGTTTTTTAAATACAAACTTACAACATGTTAGATGCAGCCTTATTCTGTGAGAGCCTCTGTAACTCTGTCATTACTGTAAGTATTTGACTAAAACAATGTTATATTCCACATTACAATCACAAATGTCTAAATGCATTCAGTGTTTGTCTTAGACTTTATAGTTGTAAATTAAATCAACTTCACATTGTAAGTTCAGTTTCCGCCTTAAAAAGATGAGTTAACCTGATTTGGAACAGTGAGTCAAAAAGATGTTTAACTTACCATAAAGACTTCAAGATTTAAAGAGACAATTACAACTTACATTAATCTTTCTTTTTTTCTTTCCGTACACTTTATTATGTTTAAATAACTTACAAATTGAAAGCAGAATTTGTACTTAAATGTTTAATTTGAACTGCCCTGTTATTTATTGCAGTGTTTCTGGCAGCGTCACAGTTAATGTTTGAGAAAAATTGCATTTAAAGTGTATATTTATGTATAACTATTTGCTTTGTTTGTTTTTGTTTGTTTTTCAATTGTCCTGAAATAAATGTAAAATTGTGAGAATGCTACTTTTGGTTTTATTCCCATTGGACAATGTTAACGTGGTTTTAAAAAACTGACAAACTTGCTTTTAGGCATCAGAATAAAGCTAAAACTAAAAAAAAAGAAAAAATATAATTACAGTAAAACTAATGTAAAAATATAAAAATACAGCAATATTACTGTATTGTTTACAATAAATAACTGTAAAATTTACAGTAGCACTACTGTAACGTAAAATTACAGTAGTGCTACTGTAAAGCAGTTACTGTGAACTTGGATTACAGTAGCACTACTGTAAAATAGCTCTACAGTAATACTACTGTATTAGGGGGTTACAGTAAAGTACTGGCATCCAGCTGCCAGTACTTTACTGTAAAATCTACAATAAATCCTTTACAGTGTAGGGTTATGAAATCTCCATTTCCGTTCCACTAACGCGGCTAACCAGAGGTGACGCTGAGTTGCCGCAGTAACAAGTGCGCAGACATAAACCTGGTCTGGACCAGGCTAACTGTCAAGATTATTTTAGCTTTGTCTCAAAAAACGTCTTCACATGTTTATCCTCACACACTTCCACAACTGTGTGAAATCTCTCTGTCTGTCACAACACAACTTATAAAGTCACCTTGTATTCACTTTTATTTACTTGGCATTGGCACCAAAAAGCCGCTCTGACCGTTTCTTTTCATCCTTTTTTGAGCTGCTCTCGCTGTGGGTTTGTAAGAGCAAACGTCACATTGGCTGCACAAAGAGCCACGTATTTAACTGAAAAGTTGTAGGCTACTCCTACGTGCATCTAAACTACGTAAGATTTCCCACAGACATGCAGCTGTTTCTCTAAAGCATGAAGCAATGAAAGCAGGACTAATGTGTGAGAGCAGCCGTGGAGTCGTGCTGCTGCTTTTGTGCACAGAAGCGCTTCATCGCACCTCTTTCCCTCGTCTCTGACCCTGTCACACTACGGACACACATCCTCTGCTCTGATTGGTTAGTTCTGGTTGTGAAGAGTTACGCTACAACTTTGTGACAACTTTACGCAGCGGGACTACTTCCACATGCTGTGTGGAAAACTGCATTGCATTAAAAAACGATGAGCCTACTACTCACAAATACAATGATAAATTCTCTGGATCTCCGCCTCGTCTTTCTCCAGCAGTGAACAGGAGGGGAGGGGCTGCCTCTCGCTCCCCGCATCAGAATAAACCACTATAAACTGAAAACTTTTGCGATGCAAATCAAACTGTAGTCCGTGTGCACTTTGGCTCCTCTCGTGTTTCAGTCAGATCATGTAAAATAAGTGTTTTTCTCTCTCATTCTCAGTGATGTCGTCGCTCCATTGATCTGGTCTCGTCACATTCAGCGGGAGCGCGCTCACAGCCCAGATTAATATTCAAGCTTGAATTAGCGTTGTTCAGACCCAGGCTTATTTCTTTCATGGAACCACTTGAGGCTTAAGTTGGAGATGAAGCTAGTTTTAGCTCAGGATTTTAGGATAAGCATAGACTTGTTAAGCCACTTTCATGGAATACCCCCATTGTGACTGAACAGTGCTTATATGCCCAAAAAACAAAAACTTGAATTGAAGATGGGGTGGCTGATTTTCACACTGTAAAATGTAGGTCCAACTAGTTCCTATATCTCACACATGTTTAAGCACGTGTATATATTTTTGGTCTGCAACAAGTCTTTAAACATATTTCAACAAACAGCAAAGTGAGACTGGAGGTGACCACTCAAACACAGCCAATCAGAGCGCAGCATTTGGCTCTCAAAGAGAAAGAAGTGCTTTTTATTTTGATTCAGACAGTACACAGTGATCTATTTTTTTAACAAAGCACTGCATTTACAGCTTACATTAAAGTTGAAAAGACAAAGTTTATTCATTTACAACTAGAAATGTTTAAAATGTTGATGTCCAAGGTCTTAAAAAGGCTTAAATTTCATTCTAGAAGTTGTGCAGTAACCATGGATACTAAGGGTTTTTTTTTGTTTGTTTGTTTTTTGCTTTTTTGCCACTGTTTACTTGATTTTAGTTGTGGTTCATTATATTTTATCATCAGTCTGTATTTTGTTGTGTTTTTAGTCTTTACAGGAGAAAATGTAATTATTCTCCATTGACTCTGATTCATTTTTGCCACTCAGTGCTGACAGTATTAGACTACTGTGACGTCATCTGCAGAAGCTCTAGTGTAAAGTCATGCTGAAGGCGTCTCTTGTCTTTCCTCACAGAATCGGGCCTTTATCAGAGCGTTGGCTGAGAGTCACAAGGCTGTCACAGTGAGTCCGACTATAACAGTACATAACCTGGTGCGATGTAACCATGACGATAACAACTCTGTGTGTGTGTGTGTCAGGTGCGGGCCGGCGGGAGGGGGACAGTCATGCAGCACCCAAACTTCGAGACGCGTCACCCTCTGCAGACGGACGAACAGGAGACCGGCTTCGACCCGCTGCACAACTTCAACAAGAACCGGAGTCGTACGTTTACTCACGCACACATACATACACATACGCATTACATACGCACATATATATACGCGCACATAGATAAGTACACATATATACGTACACACACATCACTGTATAAAGGCATACGGTCCATAAGTTAGACGTTGTGTTGGTGTAACTTAACAATGTGAGTCAAAGATTTTAACTTAGACCTTGAAGTTAGAAGAGAGAGAGAGAGAAGAGAGAGAGAGAGAAAGAGAAAGATATAGTGGCGAAAAAAGAAAGAGAGAGAGAGGGGGAGAAAAAGAGATGTAGTGTTGAGAAAAGGAGAGAGAGAGAGGAGAAAGAGAGAGAGAGAGAGAAAGAGAGATATAGTGTTGAGAAAAGGAGAGAGAGAGAAGAGAAAGAGAGAGAGAGAGAGAGAAAGAGAGATATAATGTCAAGAAAAGAAGGAAAGAGGAGAAAGAGCGAGGGGGGGAAGGAGAGATATAGTGGCGAAAAAAGAAAGAGAGAGAGAGGGAGAGAAAAAGAGTTATAGTGTTGAGAAAAGGAGAAAGAGAAAGAGAGGGGGGGAGAGGGATATAGTGTTGAGAAAAGAAGGAAAGAGAGAGGAGAAACAGAGAGAGGGGGAAAGAGAGATATAATATTGAGAAAAGAAGCAAAGAGAGAGAAGAAAGAGAGAGGGGGGGAGATATAGTGTTGAGAAAAGAAAGAGAGGGGGAGAAAGAGATATAGTGGTGAGAAAAGAAGGAAAGAGAGAGGAGAAAGAGAGAGGGAGGAGAAAGAGAGATATACAGCCCGATCTTGCCCTTTTGTCTTAGCCGGTCTTAGCCTTGGTCTTAATCATCCTCTGTTGGCCACTAGTGGCTCTCTCCAAGCTCTATACACTGTCAGTGTAGAAGGTGTGGCTCCAGACAGATGTGAGGGTGCAGTTTTTTTCATTGAACCTGACACATGCTCACGCCTGTGACAAGTGAGCAGCTGCTTTAGGATCACAGGCAAAAGTTACTGTAGCAGCAGCTTCAGTTTGAAAAAAACTGTAATAATAGAAATCTATTTGGTGAAAGTCTATGTACTTGACAGACTTTAACAACTTTGTCTAAAAATGTGTCTTTTCTTTTACATAAAGCTTGTTGACTTAATAAAAAAGATAATCAGATGTGAGAGTGAACATGGGTCAGTGTGAATGCTATGGAAAGGCCAAAGAGGCCATCATGTATTTCTTAAACCATTTTTTATGTGTCAACGCGTTAAAAAAAATGTTGGCCTCATTTTTAAACAAAGTTGTTAAAGTCTGTCAAGTAAATAGACTTTCACCAAAGAGATTTCTATTATTGCAGTTTTTTTTTCTCCAAACTGAAGCTGCTGCTACAGTTCTCTTTTGCCTGTGATCCTAAAGCAGCTGCTCACTTGTCACAGGCGTGAGCATCTGTCAGGTTCAATGAAAAAAAAACTGCACCCCCTCACATCTGTCTGGAGCCACACCTTCTACACTGACAGTGTATAGAGCTTGGAGAGAGCCACTAGTGGCCAACAGAGGAAGATTAAGACCAAGGCTAAGACAAAAGGGCAAGATCGGGCTGATAGTGTTGAGGAAAGAGAAAGGAGAAAGAGAGAGGGGGCGAAGAGAGATATACAGTATAGTGGCAAGAAAAGAAAGGAAGAGAGGAGAACGACAAACAGAGATCAAGAGGAGAAAGACAAGATAAAGACAGAGAGTGAAGAGAATAGAGAGAGCAGAGAGGGAGAAAGAGGGGGAGGAAGAGAAAGAAATAGTGGCAAGAAAAGAAAGAGAGAGGGGAGAAAGAGACGGAGAGAAAGAGAAGAATGAGAAAGACAGGATAAAGAGAGAGCGAAGAGAATAGAGAGAGGAGAGAAAGTCAAAGTGTGAGCAGGAGAAAGAAGAGAGGCAGAAAGGGAGAACAAGAAAGAGTGGGGAGAGACAGAGAGAAAGAGACAGAGATCAAGAGAAGAATGAGAAAGACAGGATAAAGAGAGAGCAAAGAAAATGGAGAAAGGAGAGAAAGTCAGACAGTGCGAGCAAGAGAGAGAGGGAGAAAGACAGAGAGAAAGAGAGAGGGAGTAAAAGAGAGTCGAAAAGGGGAGAGAGAGAGGGGAAAAGGAGAGTGGAGCGCAGTCAGAGAGTGAGGAGAAGGGGGGAGAGAAACAGAAAGGCCGAGAGAAGGAGGAGGAGAAGATGGAGAGAAAGCAAGAGAAAGGAGAAAAAGATAGAAAGAGGACGGAGTGGAGGTTCAGATGAAGGGAGAGAGAGAGAATAATACATACTTGCATTGTTAAACTACACTTCACGTCCTGACTCTGGTCCACGTTTAGTCCTGACTCTGGTCCACGTTTAGTCCTGACTCTGGTCCATGTTTAGTCCTGACTCTGGTCCACGTTTAATCCTGACTCTGGTCCACGTTTAATCCTGACTCTGGTCCACGTTTAGTCCTGACTCTGGTCCACGTTTAGTCCTGACTCTGGTCCACGTTTAGTCCTGACTCTGGTCCACGTTTAGTCCTGACTCTGGTCCACGTTTAGTCCTGACTCTGGTCCACGTTTAGTCCTGACTCTTGTCCACGTTTAATCCTGACTCTTGTCCACGTTTAATCCTGACTCTGGTCCACGTTTAGTCCTGACTCTGGTCCACGTTTAGTCCTGACTCTGGTCTACGTTTAGTCCCGACACCGGTCCACGTTTAGTCCCGACTCTGGTCCACGTTTGGTCCTGACTCTGGTCCACGTTTAGTCCTGACACTTGTCCACGTTTAGTCCTGACTCTTGTCCACGTTTAGTCCCGACTCTGGTCCGCGTTTAGTCCTGACTCTGGTCCACGTTTAGTCCTGACTCTGGTCCACGTTTAGTCCCGACTCTAATCCACGTTTAGTCCCGACACCGGTCCACGTTTAGTCCTGACTCTGGTCCACGTTCAGTCCTGACTCTGGTCCACGATTAGTCCTGACTCTGGTCCACGTTTAGTCCTGACTCTGGTCCACGTTTAGTCCTGACTCTGGTCCACGTTCAGTCCTGACTCTGGTCCACGTTTAGTCCTGACTCTTGTCCCCGTTTAGTCCTGACTCTGGTCCACGTTTAGTCCTGACTCTGGTCCATGTTTAGTCCTGACTCTAATCCACATTTAGTCCTGATTTTGGTCCACGTTTAGTCCTGATTTGGATCCAGGATTACCATTTCATCCCTGCAGAAACCCTGTATTTATGGACAGACTGTTTTGAGTTGATGCTACAAACGCTAAAGTTTCTGAAGAATGTTTACTGTGAGAAAGTGGAGCTTGTTCACGTCACAGCCGCCTGCTCACGCTCTCAGATTGTGACGTCCCTATAAGCACCTTCTCGCCTCCCGCGTGTGAGTCCCTGAGGTGAGTGTACGCTCCCCAGGCTCCGTGCGCTTGTTTTGGAGTTTAATCTTCTCCCAGACACGAGCAGATGTAGTGGAGCGATGAATATTCAGGCTGTTTCCTTCTCCCTGTGGACTCGTCTGTTTGAGGTAATGTAGACAGACAGCTCCCAGCGTCGCAGCTAAACACCAGACAGACAATTTAAGCACTTTACCCACAAGATGAGAGCCACCTTAGATGATTAGAGCTAACTGCACAAATAAGGTTTGCAGTAATTACAGAAGTAAAAGTACTGTACTTAAAGCTGGGGTACTTCACTTTTTTAGTTGTAAATTCTTAAACTTTGTGTTTTCCACTAAAATGTCTCTTATAAATGCAGCACTTTGTGAACAGATGAGACGAATAAGTGCTGCCTGAATTGAATAAAAAATACTTTTAGTTCTCATCATTGGTTGTGCTTGGGTGGTCCTCTCCAGTTTCACTTTGCTGTTTGTAAACAGAGATGTTGTTTTTTTTTTATTCTTAATTGCAACCAAAAATGAAAGTATTTCAATATATCATGTTTCAAAGGATTTATGAAAGAGGCAGATCAATAAAAAAAAATGATAATAATAACCCACCATTAAAAGTGTGGTAGCTGATTTATACACTGCAAACACCATTCAGGTTTTAAATCTGACAACTTCCTCTCATAAATCTTTCAACACTTGGTTAATATCGACATGTATTCATGTTGGTTGCATTTATAGCTTATAAACTTCTTTTTACAAACAACAAAGTGAAACTGGAGAGGACCACCCCAAGCTCAGCCAATCAGAGAGCTGCATTCAGCTCCTGATTAGAACTCAAATTCTTAATTATTCAGTTCAGACAGCACTCAGAGGTCTCACTTTTTTCACAGAGTGTGTATTTTCTATGTACTTTTAGTGGAAAGCACAAAGTTTACTAATTTACAACTAAAAAAGTTAGCTACCCCACCTTTAAGTAACATTTTAAGTTGCCTGTACGTTACTTAAAGGTGCAATGTGTAACTTTCTAGAGGTAAACATTTTATTATACTATTCACTAGAAGTAGAAAGTTAAAACCATACGTTGGACATTTGTGTAAATACATTTAATGCGATAATATGACCAAAAAAAAAACAGCTGCAGTAGCACTTTTTTTATTAACCTTATTCCGCCTCGGACACTTTTCTTGGCAGTGCACTTCCTGTTTAAATACGCAGATTTGTATTATTTATTTAGTGCAACAAAACATGCTTGTATTCATGTCTATGTTTGGCCAAAAAGATCAGTGCAGCTTTAATTTAAAGGAGACATATTGTGTTTTTTCAACTATGTTGTAATAAACTAGAACATATGTAGATCAGTAATTTACCTTTTGTTCATTGTAAAACACAAAATTGATCTAAAACAACTTGAAAATAGAAACAGCTTTAATGACTTCCTGTTCAAAACTGCAGATCTGATAAGCCCCGCCTCTTCACTTTAAAATTTATCTGTGTGAAGAAACGGATTTTAAATAACTATTTATTTATTGTTGGACTATGGGACAGTATTAAACGTTGTATGTTTCACTTTGAATATTAATCCTTTGAATTATAACAAGTAAATACAGACAAGTGGGAGGAGACAGGTGGTAGGTGAAATCAGGGATTTTGTGAGCACTTGAGCTGCAGCTGAAAAACAAAACAAGATTACTCCAACATGTATGGATCAATTAAAATTTAACTTTGAGTAAACTAATGATGAAGGGAGGCCATTATAATAAGGCATAATAGGACTCCTGTAAGTATATTTTATACTGAATACTTTTTGCTTTTTCTCCTGTACGTTTTCGCCAAGGTATTTTTACTCGACTACAGTTTTAATAGAATTGAAAGTAAAAAGTACTTTCTGTATTGAGAGGTTAAATTTACCCATTGTGGGGTGCATTTTTATGAAAAGATTCATTTAAAAACACTTTATCGTCTGGAGCATTTTATTCCAAATTGAACTGACAAACAAATCAGAACAATTCTTTTTCAAAATTGTCACATTTCACACACAAATCTTCCAACATTTTTGTACTTTTATCCTAAGTAGATTCTTATATGTGATATTTTTGCCGTTACTTGAGAACATTTTTTGGTCCTGTACTTGTATTCCATCACTTCATGTTTGGCAGTCTGGGGAATAGTTCAGATGGTTGTGTTGTGTCTCCCTCTGCTGGTCTCATGTGTCAGTGCTGTGTTGTGTCTCCCTCTGCTGGTCTCATGTGTCAGTGCTGTCTTGTGTCTCCCTCTGCTGGTCTCATGTGTCAGTGCTGTCTTGTGTCTCCCTCTGCTGGTCTCATGTGTCAGTGTTGTGTTGTGTTGTGTCTCCCTCTGCTGTCTCATGTGTCAGATACCGTTGTATTGTCTTGTCAACTGAATGTTTTGTCCATATGCATCTGTACATGAATGTGTGGTAAGTATAAATGCAGCTAATATAATTGAGTTATTTGTCATAATTACCCATTTCCCAACCAGTACATCTTTCTTTCACAGGTTACACACTTGGCACAGTTGTTACTCCTTAAATGCAGTGCAATTTCCCTTTATTACATTTGCACTGTTTACAATGTTTTAGTCCTTTATTATAAGTAGTAAACATTTATTACTTTGTTACATTCTAGCGTAATTTTGTTTTGTTTACCTTACACTTTTAATACTTGGTAAGTACCTGTATTTACACCTAAATTGCGAGCTATATTCTAAAGTGTTACCCAGTGGTACTATACTCCAGGCACAGGGAGAATTTGCAAATCCCACAAAATAGACTCAATCTTCGGCTGCAAGATCCTGGAGAAAAAAATGTTTCTGTGATGTAAATTAGCCTATGTTAATAGTCATTATAGGTTAGGTTAGGTTAGGGTTTATTTAGGTCCAAAATGTCAATCTAATTCCAGACAGAAAATATTTTTGTTTTGTTTATTAGAAGATACAACACAAAAGAAAGTTTGCAATTAAAATATTTATTGATGATACAAAGAGATGACTGGATAGAGGGACTTGGGATAGCAGCTTAAGTTTTTTTTAGTGTCGTTGGTAAAACAAGACTAAGCCAAAGCAGGCATTCTCAGTTGAAGCTGAACCTGTCCTGACCAGTTCATAAACTAGTTTGGTTGTTCTCATCGTTGAGGCTGATTCTGCGTGCTTGTTTACCTGTGTCCTACCCTTCAGACTGATAAAGCCTAATCGTTGTGTAGTGTTTACACAGCGCTTAGGCTTGCTGAGCATCTGTACATCCTGTCCGGGCTACCTGCACATGCCCAGTTTCTCAGTCTGATTTACCTGACTTAAATGCTGTTCCATGTTATTAAGTATGACCGGGAGTTAGACTTTCAACTGTTGCCAATTAACCTGTACGTGCATGTTTTTGAAGTGGGAGGAGGAAACTTTACCCAGAGTTGTTGGTTTTAGTCCGATCTAGCACTCCAACCCACACTCTCTTTATTGGAAGCTTGACCTCTCACCAGTCTGCCAATTATAGAAAAAATCTCTCTGTGTTTCCGGTGTGTGGTTGCGTGTGTTGCTCGGTGTGTGTCTGTTGAATTGTCTGTATTTGTCTTGCATAATCTCTGACATGTTTCTTTGTATCTTTGCGTTCTGCCTTGCTATCCTTCTACAATTCTGCTTGACCTAATGATGGGATTCACTAACTTGCCGTTCTCCGCTTCAACAAAAGCTCTTCGTACATGCTCTGCACTGCTCATTCTCTTTCTCATGAGCTCAATTGAACGCTCTCGTCCTTGAGAATTCCCCTTCAGAATTCTTTTCTCGCAGCAAGTTCGCCTTTTTAACTTTAAGTATCCGTTTCTCTTCATGAGCGACTTTTCCTCATCCTTCAAGTTTTCAGACGCAGCTTTACCAATTTCTGTCTTCGAATTTTAGCTTAATTTCCTGAATTTGACGCTGCAAGTTGCAGTTCATCTCTCGTAATTCGCCCGTCTGGTTTGTCACGACGACGATATCCTCCTCGGTTTTGCAAATTTCGCTAATTTGTCTCAAGATCCAGTTTCTGCTTTTGAAGTTTTTGTTCAGGTCTTTGAGTTTTGCTTTTTTGTGTCGATGTAACGATAACTCTCCTTCATAGCTTTGCAGTTAGCTAATTCAGACGCATTTTGTTGATGTCCTGCCTCAGTTTGTCGTTCTCATTCTTCATATCCTCGTGTTGTAAGACCTTTTGCTTCTGTTCGAATGTCGTCAACATTTTCCGGTCGTATTCCTCCGTTAATATGAAAAGATATAGTTTCAACTTCTCATTTTCCCGCCTGAAAGCGCTTCCTCCAACTTGATTACTTCGCATTTGTTTTCCCAAGTCAACTGTTTGGCCTTTTCCCGGTTCAATACAGATATTTTGTCTTGTAATTGCTGGTTTTCCTCTAAGGTCTGATCTCGTTGGAGTTTTACCTCCTCGTAGCGATTTCGGAAGTCTTCCCGATCAAGCTCTGAATTCACACGTTCAAACATGTCTTTGAAAAACAACCGTTGTCTCTCCAAGTTTGGTATTCTTGTTCGAGAAGCTGAGTTTGCTCTTTTTTCTTGCTTAACTCTTCTTTAAGTTCTTTGTTATGTTCCGTGGCGGTTTTCAAAGCAATTTTCAATCCTTTTTGTCTCTCGCTTTCATCTTTCCCTTCCAGGTCAACCATTAGCTTTTTCTTAGCAAAATGGCGCCCTTCATCAGGACCATATCCAGCAAGTCTGCTAAATCCTCAGTCACTTCGCCAATTTCCACCTCGTGAAAGCTTGGACCTGCCATTTTTTTCTCCACGTTTCCTGCTTGATAATCAGAAAGTTGCACGAACGTTCTCTGTGTCTGTCTGTCGGTGTGGTTTCGTGCACTTTTCTCTCGTAGCTGTGATTGCGAACTGTGTCCTCGTGAACTCGGCTGTGTCTGAACTGAGCTGAACAGATGATGTAATCTGGTGACGTCACAGTGAGCCGGCCAATCAAAAGCAGGGAAAAACAGTTCTGCAGTCTCTTAGCAACAGTAAGCATTCCGCCGAAGTCTTTGAAGGGCAGGCTTCGAATAACAATGATCTAAGCGTGTTCATTAAAAAATCTACGCATTTCTGAGGGTTGTTACCTGGCAACAAGAGCTGTGTCCTAACACCGCTGATCCTGCAGAGGGAGTTACGTACACAGTCTGTTTGGTTGGTTGGGGCTGTTATGAAACCAGGACTCATGGTGGGTTCCAGTCGTCCTCGGAGTCGGAACTAGCTTTCTCCGAGTGTTGTGTGCTCCAGTGGTTAAGTCGGGTTACTTTTATAGTAATGAGCTGATCAAGTAATAAATAGCTTGGAAACTGCCCAGAACAGCCAAAATACAAATCTCTTTATGTCAGTTTATCAACTCAAACATTGCTGTTACATTTACAGTTTGTAAAACATGGCAAGAGAGTGAATTTGTGCTTTTGTTTACATTAGTTCTGCCTAGCGTTAGCAACATTAGCATTGCAGCATAACAGTACGTTTATAACGGCAGATGCTCATAAGCAGCGCAGGAGCAGAGTCACAGAGGTGAGTGAACTGTAGAGACAAACTAAAGACAAAATAACACAAGTACGATCAGTAGTGAAGCTGTCGGAGGTTTATCTTTCTCAAAACGCAGGGCGCTGCCATGTTCCATTTACTACTCGAACGTTGAAATTCTCTCCGAGTATCCGAGTGAGAACTCCGAGTTGGAGGGCTGTTTCATTGGGAATTTACAAGTCGGAACTTGGAAGATCCGAGCTCCGAATACTACTGGAACGCACAATCAGTACCCACCCCGAGCTTAACAGTAGAAGATTGTAGAAGATGGGCAATTTACTTCTGGTTCCCATTTTAACGTGTCATTGGTTTTTCGAAAAATTATAAAAGAGTTTAAAGACATGTCGCGGGAACCAGGAAGTGGGCGGTCACTGTTGAGCTCCATAGAGGGATTATTTGTTTATCAACGTGGGCGATGTGCGCACAACAGGTCAGTAGAAAGAGCAGCGGATTGACACAAGCTGTAGCAGCAACACTCGCCAGCGCTGTTGTCAGCTAACTACAAGAGTTTATCACTGTGAAAACAAAAGTTATGCTGCTAAATCAACAGTTGTGAATGAAATTGTCTTTACAACTCATAAACGTGGCATTCAATTGAGTGAAAAAACACAGAGAAAACTAAACGGACAGCGTATATTTCTGCAGGCGACATGCGCAGTAGAGTGGAAAACCTCAACCAGTAATCTCTCAACTTACCATGCAATTTCTCCTTTTTCCTTGACACGCCTTGCAGCCCCAGTTCATTTGTATGGTGGATGTAAAAATGCGTTAATATCTATCAATATAAACAAAGTCCTAATCCAACTCCAAGACCCAGACCTAAACCCATTAATCATTTGTATAACGTCAGACCTAAACTTACTGTAGCTGTTAACCCAAAGTAATGTCACAAACGTGGCTTCAACCAAAACACCTGTCTTTAAGAAAATGGCTTTTTACGTGCTATAATACGGTGTCTTTATTTGATGCTGTGAAAAGCGTAAAATAGAGATGGCATACAGTATAATAGACACACTAAAAGGGTCACAATTAGCTATTAACATGTATAGATTTGCATTCCTGTGAGACCTTGTTGTACTTTGATATCACTGCATTTTGAACACCAGAACTTTTACACATCAGACTGTATTTTTCTCCACAAACCTGCCCGTCTCTGAACTCCTCTCTGCGTCTGAGTTTTCTCGCTTGTTTCCTGAATCAATATTTGCTGGAAAGAGGCACCGTTTTTGGCACAGCGTTTGAACATCTTTCACTTTCGCTGTCGGCTGCATCTGCCACGTTTTGGCTCCACAAAATAAAAACTCTCTCTTTGTTTTGCCGCGTCCCGGACCATTTGTCTCTCCGCGTTCTTCACATTCCTCACACATCGACTTTCGGAGCGTTCAGAATCTAGTGTTTTTGTCGAGGCGTTTTTGTGCTTTATCGATCCAGGAATAATGCTTCAGCTCATTTCTCTGTTTCTGTATTGTCGCCTGGGATCTTGAAGCATGTTTGCCTCTTATGTATAGATTTAGCTTTAAAATGCTTTGTGCAAGTTCTCTTGTGTCTCTGTGGATGAATGTTCTGCAGCCTGTATTGATTTATCGGTGTAAATACTATGAAAACATGTATTCTAGCAATGTGTACTGTGCATGGGTCATCTTAGGCGGACAATATATTGATTTTTGTATAATGCTGTTTTAAAGATGTAATATTGAGTGTATTGATTATAGTTTAAAATGCAATAACAATCAAATTATCGATCCTGAGCACTTTCATTTCAGTGCTGACTCTTGATATTTTTCTAGGCTATTTCAGTTAAACATGGGTAACTATTCCTTTAGTTACCACGTTTTGCTCCACTCACTATAGTACCACTATAAATACCATCAAGCAAAATAAACGTGAGCGTGACTCCTGCAAGCCTGTTTAAAGTAAAGATGCAGATCTTTATTATATAATCAGTGCAACAAGAAATCTAAATGGCAAAAATATGTTTTAATTCAAGTCTATTTTTGGCCAAAAAGTTACCCAGTGCATCTTTAAAGTTGTACCTGATTTTTACAGCACAAAGTGGACATTTAAATCAGTCCAACTTCACAAATCCGTGTGATTACTGTTTACCTCTATTCATTTTATGGCTGTGGCTAATAGGACTGAGACTTTTGTCACGACTCAAGAGACTGCGATCACAATATATTGTGATAAACAGAACATTGTGACTTGATATTAATAAAGTAATGTGATACTTTTCCAATAACATATGAAAGAATTAATTGGCTTGCTTGGCGAGTTGCTTGGCAGGACGCATAGAGATAACACCGGGAGCGAGAGGAGAGAAGCGACTGCAGCTGCCTCTGTGTCTCCATATGAGAAGTCACAGCTCATAAAACAGATCTACACATATGTTTGGCTTCATCATCTCTATGGGCTGGTTAGGTCAGACGCGTGAGTTTTTGAAAAGAAAAAAGAAGCGTAAAATCACTGAAAAACCATCAAGAGAAAACCTGAATGGGATTGACAGTGTGTTGGGCTGTAGAGCTGCTGTAGTCTTCAAAATGCATCAGCATAGACACATTTTCAGTCCAATTTAACTGAAAACCACTTCTCTGCACACCTTAGGCATATTTTGGGTAGGCGAGCGACTGTTGTTTTTCTCTAATCTACGCGTGCAGTGTGTTTGGGCGTAAAAGTCAGGTGCCCAGCCTTAACTGACTGCTTATTACAAATTGCTACAGAATATTCTTCTCTTCAGAAAGATTTTAGATTTTTGGTCCATTCCACCTCCACCTTTTGCCCCGAGCTTATTTAAAAGAAATGAAGGTTTTAAAGTTTGATGACAACTTTCTTATTGAATAATGAAATCAGCATTTACACTGCCTTTCTCCCTCCGGTAAAACGTTCACTTTTATAATATTAAAAACTAACACATCTACATTCAGAAGCAATAGTTTTTTGGATTGAAGAAGTAGGTCCGGACAAAGCAGGAAGAGAAAAAAACAGCTTCTTGTTTGTTCTGAAGCTCAAAGAGACTTATTTACTCAATGGAAATGAAAAGTTGCCTCAGTGAATCATCAGTGGATTTGAGTTTTTGTTTGATGGCTGCCGTGTTGTCCCCACTGCCCACAACAATGCAAATTCTCTTTATTTATGTGCTTTAAAGTTACGTTTGTCTGCTGCAGTCGTCCCTGTGGTGAATATTTATCGTAGTTGTACATCAGAGAGTGTCTTTGTGAGAGGAAAAGTACAGTTGAACATGACAGGAAGCAGAGAAAACGAAATTACGGACATCATGAGCCTCTGCCCGGGCTCATGAGCACAGCAGGTCCCGGTATTATTATTATAACTGATATCACCTCGTTCAGATGTTGCGCCTTTCCTGCAATTACAGCCATCGATGAGTCTACAACAGATGACAAAGAGAAAATTGTTTTGTTTAGAAGAAGGCTTCGAGACTAGCCTTTGCCTCTGATTTCTATCACATTTACAACCTTCAGCACACACCTGATGCAAATGAAAAAGATTTAAACTGTACGCTTCCTCTTATGTCGACAACAAGGTCTGTAGCTTTAGCCTCGCTAGCGTACATACTGATTGCCCCTTCATAGGAGATGGACTTCCTGTGAACACCTAACAAACGATAAATCAAACCTAACTAACATGCAGACTAGAGAGCCAGGGTTAACAGCTGTGCCACCGGATATAGCGTCATGTATGTCAATCCAACTCCTGTTTGGCTTAACATGACATAAGCCCTGTTTCCATAGGCTCGGGTTGGAGCGGGACGATGCGTCCTATGGTGTTTCCACTACGCAAAGCGACCTGTTCCGCCCCGTTTGCTGGGCCATAGTGAGCCACTTTTGGCCTGCCTTTAGCTGGACCCTGGAGCAGACCTTACAGCGGTCCCACCTTTAGGCTCGATGATTGGACAAGAGAAAACAGACTCAGACAAAACCAGACGGAAAAGAGCAGACAGAAACACGAAATAATGTTCCTCACCTAACGCCGTCTTGACCCCTTTCAAACGCCGCATTTCCAATGATGAAAACTATTTGTTGCTCCGATAAACTTAGCAAAGCAGAGCATTAACATCAGCTGTAAAATGATGAAATTCTGTGCGTAATGTGTCCGACATAATCCAGCCTCAAAGCATTAAACCAAAGCGCGTTTAATAAGCATCATAGAGTCGCAGAAAAAAAAAGTTAAATAAATTATATAAAAGTGACGGTAAACCGAAAGTAGTTTTTGTTTACACCAGCCTGACCTTCATGTCACAGCCACAGATTCAAATTATTACACGTCTTTTTGTGAATTGCCAGATTGACACAGGAAGAAAAGTATAATTCAGATACATTTTCTTTTTTATTTATTTAAGAAAGCTGTGTAATGTGTGAGTGACGTCAGCTGCTCACGTACAGACCCTCTGGAGCTGGACCTGCAGTGGAAACACTCACCATCATTAACATAAGCGGCCCAAACCGTTCCAAAGTGAACCGGTTGGGGGCCCAGGCCAATGGAAACGTGGCTATAGAACCCAGTGCAGTTTTTTTTTTTTTTTTTTTTATTTATATTTACAATTCAAGGGAAAATATCCAGACACAGAGTTTTCTGCCTTAATAGAATACAAATAAATACTTAAATTATATCTTTAATCTTTCTACATTATGTCATGTTCAGTGTCTTTGCAGTGTGTGTGAACTACGTTGGTGCAACTTCTTTGTAGTAGATTGTATTGGTTCTAATAAGTTTCAGTCTGATTTGACCAAAGCTTCTATACTGAGAGTGTAAATCCGTTCAATCATATTCCCATACATTTCTCTTTGATGTGTAATCTAACTTTATGAATGGCTTTTCTTCTCTTCCTTCAGCTCTGAGTCCCTGGATTTCCTCCTTTTCTCGCCCCGACGTGAGAGATTTCTCCCAGCTGACCCTTGACCTCACGCGGAACGAGCTGATCGTGGGCGCCAGGTAAGAGAAACGAAACCCAGCCAGCCTCCTGCACACGCTACAGTTACGACGATAAACAGGAAACTCGACACTGTTTGCAATCGTCTCATCAGTCTAGAATCAGATACTCTTTTCTCCAACGTCTGTGTCAGTTTTAGATAAGTATTAAGATCTTTACTGGGTCTTAGAGCATTTTCACCTTTGAAAAGTAGATCAACTTCTGGATTTGGTTCAAAGAGAGGAAGCACAGACTGGGGCCACACTTTGGAGATTTTTTTTATCTCATCCTACGGACCTAAGACTGAGAAGATTCAAAGCAATTGAACACAATGGCAAAAGTGCATTTGTATGGAAAAACAAATCTCTAAAATCAGCATTTCCACCAAAATCATGAGCAAAACTGGTGGTTTGTGTCTTTTCAGCTCATTTAACGTTGGGGTAACTAAGTTTTTAAGTTGTAATTGAACAAACTTCATGTTTTCCACTAAAAAGTAGATAATAAATGTAGCACCATGTGAATAATGAGACCACTGTGTACTGTCTGAATTGAATAACAAAGAATTTTAGTTATATTTAGGAGCCGAATGCAGCCTTCTGATTGACTGAGCTGAATGGTCCACTCCAGTTTCACTTTGTTGTTTGTAAAAGATATTTGTAAGTCATAACTGCAACCAAAATGAAAACATGTTGAACCAAATGTGTCAAGGCTTTATTACAAGTAGTCAGATTTAAAACCTGAATCATTTTTACAGTGTGAAAATCAGGTAACCCTAACCCACCTTTAATGCTTAATTTTTTTTTCCTATACTCATCATTATAACATTAGAATCTTTGTGTGAAACAACAGAATAGTGTTCTCTGATACTATAGCGGGACTTGTCTTCAAAAACCTATTAGTCTTCCACTTGAATACTTTTATTCACATATATTAGAGCAGGTCCGTATCGGAACAACAAAATAAAACCGTATTTCGCCATAAGCGCTACTTTTTTCATAACTTTGACTCTGCAGCTTATACAACAACAAAATATAATTCTCGTAGACTTCTATTACAATGCGCCTATGTATATGTCATTTTTTCTTTTTAATTGTTGGTGCGGCTATATCAGCGGAAAATAGGGTGAAAAATACGTACATGTTGAAGTTCAGTTTGCAAACATTAAACTTTAGGTTAATTGTATTTTAATATAGTTTTGTGTTTCTGCAGAGTAAGTTATGATCAGTTACAGGAAAGCTTAAACAGTTTAGAGGATTAAAACTTTATTTTTGAAAAGTAACTAGTGAGAGTACGACACTTATAGATGTTAATGTTTAGACTAAGAAACAGAAATAAGAAGTGAGTGATAATACGTTTACTTGACCTAGGGATCCCGATCAGCTTTTCAGTTGATAGTCCCGTCTTAGATTAGCCTCTCGATACCGATATACGTACTTTGTAAACTGAAATGCTCTTTTTTTCCTTTCAAACATAGACTTTGATCATAGAGTGTTATTTATACTGCAAGACAAAACTGAACAATTAAGAGAAGAGGAGAAAGAGAAGAGAGCAGGAGGGGAGAGAGAGAAAGAAAAAGAGAGCATGAGAAGAGAGATAAAGAGAAGAAGAGAAAAGAAAAGAAAGAGAGAAAGAGAAGAAAAAAGAGAAGAAAGAAGAGGAGAAGAAAGAGAAGAAGAAAGAGAGAAAAAAGAAAGAAGAAAGAGAGGAGAAAAAAGAAAGAAAGAGAGAAAAGAGAGAGAAAAAGCGAGAGGAGAGGAGAGAAGAAAGAAGAAGAAAAGACAAATAGAGAAAGAAGAATTAGAGAGAAAAGAGAAAGAAAGAGAAAGAGAGGAAGTGGAAGAAAGAAGAAAAGAAAGAAAGAAAGAGAGAAAAAAGAGAGAGACTTCTGGCTAACATCAGCCTATAAATCAGACTCTTTGTCAATAAACACAATAGGATATCGCTGAACGATTATGGAGCCGATACTCGATCCAGCAAATTTCTGGATGGCACCGATTTCGATTCATACGGATCGTGCATCTTACTTCAGGACTTCCTTTTGAGCTAAGAAAATTTATTGTGACATATGAGATGTTTGCTCATTGTAAATGTATCTGGAGCAATTTTATTATTTTCATTTTCACCTAAAAACCTGGACTACAGATAAATTCCCGTTAGTAATCAACATAGACCATTATTCAGCTGCTACTTTGATATTGTTGATATTAGCAGTTTTTAAATAACTTTTCCAACATCATAATAATGTGTATCAGCAGAAGTTAATCTACAAATCTTCTGAGGTCTGGTCCTCTACCTTCAATCTGTTCAAACAGTTCAGACTTTGGACTGTTACTCTGTTCCAATGCTCTCAAGACCTACAAATGATTAAAATGTAAATTTATTAACCAGATATAGATGTCCCTGTGGTTGCCAGTTAACAGAATCAGAATCCAGCCTTTTGCACAGTCCATGTTGAGGAGAACCTGATCTGTTTCCCTCTCGTTGCTGTTTCTTAAGTGTTCTTCTGGGGCTTTTTGGACGAAGAGGAATGATTGTGGAGATTTGGATCTAGAATAATTGCGTCACTGTCTGAATGTTCACATGAGTCACATTTGGCAGGTTTTAGCGCAAAGGAAATGACATGTCACTTTACACGACTCAACGAAAAGATATTGGAAATTTGAACCTTGTGAGTTTTGAGATACTTTATAGTTCTCTTGTAGATGCACGGCGAAAAGTCATTTCTAGAGTTAAAATCTTTTAATAAGAACCTTTGTATCTTGGTTTGAGTTGATTGGACTATCTTTCAGTGGAGTAGGACTTTTTGGTCTTAAAATAATTAAGTCCCAAATCACAATTACAGTTGTTTCTGAGGACTTTGTTGATTTAGTAAACAGAAATGTTAGAAAATGAAGCAATCGGTAATAGCAATCATTAGTTAATACCGATTAAAAACCATACAAAATCAATAAGAGCCATTGGTCAAAAATGCAGAAACAGATTGTTCAACAGTAAACAGGCAAATGGATTGTCTGTGAGCGTGTGAAAAACTGGGGGGAAAGAGAAACCTAAAGTAGAACCACAGTGAAAGAGATCCACTCCCATGGACGGACAGGCTGTAGATGTGACCAGGATCATTTTCAAACAGGGCTTAAAGTGCGTATGACAGGTTGGAACGTTTTTCAAATTTTGATTTAGTTTGGTAGATTAATACCTGTTGTAATAGTTTCACGTTATTCAAAAACAAATTTGTGGAGAAAAATGTGAAAATATGTTGAAAATACCAGGAAGTAAAGCAGAGTTCTAAACCGATGACATCACACTAGGGAGACAAAAACATTTTCAATTTTTTCACAAGAAACTGGTTTTTATGGCCCTGTAAACATACATTTAACAAAAAGTGAGTTCTAGTGTAATTTTATGGCTCAAGTTAAAAAAAAAAAAAAGTTACACTTGAAGAGCCCAATTTATTAAATGGTCACTAGGCAACTACCGAGCGTGATGTCATATTGATGAACAGGAAGTACATTTTTATGCTAAAAAATTGCCAAACTGGAATAAAATGTGAAAAATGTTTAATAAAACCTTAAATATAATGTTCTTAACTACATATTTATGAAATGAGTAGTTCAACCTGTCATGGGCACTTGAAGTCTATGGAGTCAATTAGCTGAGGGAAATGGTTAGTTTGGAGAGAAAGGACATGCTAATCCAGAAGGTCAAATGCTTTTGTCGCATTAAGGTTTTAGAAAGATTTCATCGTTGCTCGGTTGTCACAACTGAAACCATGAATAACACCCAAATTGTGATGTTTTGTTTATCAGTGCCGATCCAATAATTTTGCTGGATTGGGTATCAGCTCAATGATATCGGTTCAGCCGATACCATTGTTGTACATAATGGACATGGACATAATGAGACTAATTTACTGGCTTGTGTTCAACTAGAATGTATCATATTATTGGACATTTTATTCAGATTAAGTTGTGAAGTTGTGACCTGCACTATAAATAACAGTTACATAACATTGTGGGACAAAATGTCTTCTGTCTTAATAAGAAAGAAAAGCAATTTCAGTCCTTACATTAGTATCAGTTAATATCTGGTATCGGTAGATAGCCTACTTAAAACCAAAGTATCAGAATCTGTATCAGAACAGAAAAAGCTGGATGGTTCATCCCTATTTAGCAATGGTCGCATCATTAAAATGTGATGTCATAATTTTGCTTGTCCACATTTCTAGAGGGCAAATAACAAAACAAAACATCTTTTACCTAAAAATTAGAAAAACAACTCTTTAAAACAAGATTTTTTTGTGCGTGTGAAATGGTGTCGTTTTATGACACCATTCTGCATCTACAGCTCATAATAAACCAAATGTGTTTCTGTCGTTTCAGAAATCACCTGTTCAGACTGGACCTCAGCAACATGTCACTCATACAGGTAAGAACATTATATTTACTTATTACTGCTGTGGAAATGCAGTGCTGGGTCTGATTGCTTTGCTATTTCTATGAAGCGATGTATTTTATTTCCTGCTAGAACTTAAACGCAATGTTGACGCACAGACAGAATAATGGACGGTTAAAGTCAGCTGGTCAACTACTACCTACTGCATCTCCCGAAAGTCACTCTTTTTTAGTCCAGCTGGAGTCTCTTGCTTGTTTCTAAGAACACGCTTTTAGCGACAATATTCCCTAAAGCTTCTACAAACAATGTCTCAAACTATTTGTTCAACTCCCTAATTGACCTCAAGTTCATTATTTTGTATGTTTTTCCTATTAGACAATCCCTGGATGATGCTTATTATGTCGCTTCCACATATTTCCTCTCCCGATTGTAGGTTGAATTAAAAGTCACATGTCGTTAGCTCTTGTTAGCATTCGCAGTCTATCTTGTTAGCATTTGCGGCGCATGCTAACAGCTCTGGGTGCTAACGAGCTCAGAAACAGCAGGCCGCCTCCTCGCTGCGACCACATGTGTTTTTTATTTAATCAGCTCACTCTGCCTAATTAGATTTTATGCCTGGTTCTATTTGTGGAGCCGTGTTTTTACAGAGAAAGTGATGCAAGGTTTCAGTGCGCAGCGGGGCAGTTTGTGAACTCCGCTGTTTTTTATGACCGCGGGAGTCTGTAAAGTTTTGTCCTTGTGTCGTTAAGAGGAGCATTGTGGAGTAGAAAGAATTGTGTTAGCTGGAGGAGATTAAAGGTGTACTTTTGTGGTTGGTCTGCCTTGAATTTACCACAGTGACAATAAACATGTTATTCCTTCATAAAGAATAGATGGAGGAAACTTGTGATTTGACCTGTATATATACTTGTGTAGTTTATAGCTTTTTGGATCGGTCTTGTCTTGGACTCGGTCTTGTCTTAGACTCGATCTTGTCTTGGACTTGATCTTTTGGTTTCTTGTCTTGGATCTTTGTTGGCTTGGTTGTCTTGGGCTCGGGCTCGTCTTGAGATCGCTGGTCTCGTCTTTGGACTCGATCTTGTTTCTTTTTTGGACTCATCTTGTCTTGGACTGTCTTGTTTCTTTTGTTCTTCTGGCTGCTTGATCTCTTGTTGGATTTGATATTTGGATCTTTTGGGCTCGGTGTCTCTGGATCTTTTGGATCGGTCTCGTCTTGGGACTTGGTCTTGTCTTGAATTCGATCTTGTCTTGGGGCCTCTGTCTTGTCTTGTCTTACTTGATCTTGTCTTGGGTCTCAATCTTGTCTTGGACTTGATCTTGTCTTGGGGCTTGATCTCTTGTCTTGGACTTGATCTTGTCTTGGACTTGGATCTTGTCTTGGACTTGATCTTGTCTTGGACTTCATCTTGTCTTGGACTCGCGATCTTGTCTTGGACTTGATCTTGTCTTGGACTTGATCTTGTCTTGGGCTTGTTTGATTCTTGTCTTGGGCTTGGACTTGTCTTGGCTTGGACTTGTTGTCTTGGACTGATCTTGTCTTGGCTTGACTTGTCTGGACTTGATCTTGTCTTGGGCTTTCACTTGTCCTGGACTTGATCTTGTCTTGGGCTTGGACTTGTCTTGGACTTGATCTGTTGGTTGACTTTCTGGACTTGATCTTGTCTTGGTCTTGGCTTGGACTTGGTCTTGTCTTGGACTCAATCTTGTCTTGGACTCGATCCTGTCTTGGGCTTGGACTTGTCTTGGACTTGATCTTGTCTTGGACTTGATCTTGTCTTGCACTTGATCTTGTCTTGAACTTGATCTTGTCTTGGGCTTGGACTTGTCTTGGGCTTGGTCTTGTCTTGGACTCAGTCTTGTCTTGGACTCGATCCTTTCTTGCACTCGATCTTGTCTTGTTCTCGGCCTTGCCTTGGACTCAGCCTTGTCTTGGACTCGGTCTTGTTTTAGACACTGAGACCACATTTCATAACCAACACGCTCTGCTAATCTTGCACCAGGGGTACAATAGCTGAATACCACTTTATGATAACTACACTTTAACTAGCCTCAGTAAAGCATGAACAAAGACTTATTTAATCATGGACAACAAGGTGGTCTTGCTTTAGTCTTGATGGACAGCGGTTTTGGACTCATTTTAGTCTTGACATATAAAAGTCTCGGTCTTGTCTCAGTCTGCACGTTCAGCGGTCTTGGTCTTGTCTTGATCTTGGGATTCTGCAGTCTGTACATCTGAATCAGGTCAGACATGTGAGCAAGATCATTTAAAAATTTAAAATCAAATGCTATATTTTGAAAATTAACCCGAAAACACGCTAACATTCAGTGCGAAAAAGCTAGATGCTTAGAAATGTAGTCCTGCTTTCTAGTACCAATTAAAACACTGACCGACTCCAACATACAATGCATTACAAAAATATCAAGGAGTGGTTATAAATACATTGTTTACAACTTTGAAATAAGAAAAGACTTCTTCTATTTTATTATTAACACCAGTCCTCAACATCGACTGCATCCAAAACCTTCTCATCTCACCACAGACTTTAGTTGGATCTTTGGACAAGACACTGTAAAAGTCGTGAGGCTACTTTTGATCGTTGAACAGACTTCCAGTGTCTGTTAGCCTTAGCGTTAGCCTCGTTAGCTTGTGTTTCTCAGTTGCCGTAGCGTTGCGTCAGACAGAAGTGACAGAGCCTGACTCATATAATCTGTTCCACGGCGTCACTGTCACCAGTTTTACTTCAGCTCTCTCCTCCAGTCTGTCTACCAACTTTGTGTGAGTTTTCTGAAGCCGTGAAGCAAATCTAATCCACTCCACTGTGAGAAAAAGTCGAGTTTCTGCCACAGTTTGGGGCCAGTTTGAGGGAGAGAAAGAGAGAGCATGCTGTGTTATTCTGTTTTGTCAAGTCCCATGATAACTAAGACTGCTTATAGAAACATTTGTTGTGTTTATAGTTGTGTGAATAGCTATATCTCTGATAATGCATTGTTTATTTCCTTGTGACGGAAAGATAATTCTTTAGACTCAACATTTTCTAAAATTGTTTAAATGAATTTTAGTCGAGACATGGAGTAGAAAAGTCTTTAAAGTTGTCATCTGGACAGCGTTTTTGAGATTGAGATATTTCGACTCATCCGACTGTCATTTTCAATCTAATGGAAGTGACCTGAGACTGGCTGTACTGATACTTAACTGAGGTTTTTGTACATAAGCTGTTTACTTATGTACTGACTGTACTTATGACTGTTGCTTCCCCTCTTTTGCATGTCTGAGCCCGATTGTTCTGACTGAAACTATATAGTGTCATTTTACACTACTAGGGTCATTAACATGCGATCAAGTGATCATAAGGGCTTATGTCTATAATAACATGTCTATTTGTTATTTTTAAGACAATAAAACTAGCATGAATGCCTACAATAAACACAGTGTTGAACACAAGTCCAGAAAATACACAGCTCTGTGTCCAACTGGCCAAAGACACACAATTATACATTCCCCCCCTTTTGTTGTAACTTGGCTGGTGTTTAACTTTGGTCTCAGAGGTCGTAGCTGTTAAAAGAGCTCCTTGAGTGACGAATATTCTGAGTGGGTCACTTGCACTGGCGCACTGGCTGCGCTGTCTGACAGATGAACGTGCCTTGCGTCGTCACGCACATAACGTGACAACAGAAACGCGAGTGTAGGCATCCGCAGGTCCCATTAGTTTGCATTGTGTGGCTGAAATTTTGGGGCAAAAACCACACTTTCATTGATTAAATGGAGGCAGCAGGTGAATTTAACCCAGCCTAATATTGCACCAAAAGAGGCGGACTATTGCTGCATTCATGTGGTCCTCGGGTGCTCGTGTTTCTGAGATGAAAGGTCGAGGTTCTGACCAAGTTTGCATTCATGTGCTCTTTACTTCGACACTTGTGACTTATTTTCATTCATAGTACATGTGGTCCAGTGACGTCAGGTGCTGAAGCTCGGGCAGCTCCGTTTTGTCCCAAGTTCCCGAGCAGTTGTTCCGAGATGCTTGAGCATTTATGTGCATTTTTCAACTCGAACAACATTTTTCCGAGTTCCGAGGACCACATGAAGCGGCATATGTACTGGCAGCCGAATATAAGCTCCTCTGATTGGACACGGATTTTATGACATTTTTATCAGGTTTTTGATCAACTTTAGCTACACACCTCGCGCATTTGTTTCCCTTTTTGTTGGCAGTGCGTTGCGCCTTCTCCATAGCGACGGGCCGCCCCTGTTTCTTCTATGGATCCTGGAGAATGAGGATTACACCGTTTTAAAGGCAAGACACTGCAAGGCCTAACCATTTTTTCCATCTTCTTTTTGCGCTCTCAATAGAGAACGCAAATGCACAAAAACACATGATCTGTTGTTCATATTTACTCTAGATAAAGCACCACAATAATGATCGTACAGTATTTCCGCAGATGCTAACTCAAAGAATATGATTCTGATAGACGTTTATTATCACACATGACGATCCGAATTTTATTTAATATACTAGTCTCTTTTTCAAATAAAGTATGAAATTTTGCCTGTAGCCAAAAGACATACATCTGGCATTGTTATATGGTTTCACTCTTTTTAATTAACTCTAAACAAACATTACATTACGTTACCATAATTCTTCTTTTGCAACATGTTCTGTAAATTGAACCGGCCTGGTCTAATTCCCTCTCGCTGGTCCTGCACACGGCCCACCCACCCAAACTGCGTCCCATAAAGAGAAAGCTGACACTAGCCCTGCCTGTAGGATTGCTTACTCTCCGCGCTAATGGTCCTTGGTCTGAATAAAAGCGGCTTTGTGATAAGATCTGGAGGTTTTCGTCAGCCGCTCATGCATTTACGCTGACCCTCGCTGAGTCTGACTCTGCTTTATGTGCAGGAGTATTTGGGTGAAAGTCCCAGAGGTGGAGTTTGGTGCAGGTAGAGAACAGAGCAGTGAAGCAGTCAAATGAGCTGCAAGGTGAGAAGAGAGTTTACTTGGAGCCATAAAGCTAGGAATGACATTTAGGTTTGATCGGTTCATTTTAGGGCTCCAGCTACAATCATTTTGGTAATCAATCAGTCTAGCATTAGGGATTGAAAGAATTTTTACAAAATGTCAGCAACTGAGAGTGTGCTAGAGTTACATTTATTCACATTTATGAATTATTTTCTACAAAATCACAATTTACCTTTTCTCATTTTATTTATGTAAAGTTGCTGCTCAGTTTGAGTTGGAAACATGTTTTCTCAGCACAAGATATATCGAGAGCCGTATCGAGATTTGTATCAAGATACTTAACTCATAAAAATGTTACACTTCTGACCCTGGACTTGTATTTTAAGGCTGAAAGTGTTGAGCTGAAAGTGACATATCCATAAGACACTTGTATCAAACATAAAAAAACAAAGTGCAAATAATTTTGTCATTCTGCATTAGATTCTTTACACTGTTTTAAGGAGGGCTGTACTCAAGTAACATGTTGAAAACATTTTTACAGTTATATATAAAGCACTTTTTTAATGCTTTTGTTCCTAAATTTTCTCGTTTTGGTCATAAAATATATCTTTATGTATTGTATTGAGAGAATTGTATCGAGATATGCATATATCGAGGGTGCACGGTAGCCAAGTGGTTAGAGCTCTGGCTTCCCAACAAGGAGGTCGTGGGTTCGACGGACCATATCAACATCTCATGATCTCTCTGGGTGGAGTTGCATGTTCTCCCCGTGTCACCGTGGGTTTCTCCGGGTACTCCGGTTTCCTCCCACCTCCAAAAACATGCATGTTTAGGTTAATGGCATCACTGTAAAATTTCCCTTAGTGAGTGAATGAGAGAGTGAATGTTTGTCTGTCTAACTCTGCGATGAGTTGGCCACTGTCCAGGGTGTTCTCCCGCCTAAGGCCCAAAGTCACTGGGATAGGCTCCAGTCACCCGGCTACCCACGTTGGTGGGACACAGCCTTGGTATATAGATAGATAGATAGATAGATGCATATATCGGGATACGTATTGTATCGGAAAGCTCTCGACAATACCCAGCCGCTGAAGAAAGCAGCAGCTGAAGAAAGCCAACCTGCCTGCCCAGATGAAGGTGCGTTTCTACACGACCATCATTGAGTCCATCCTCACCTCCTCCATCACCGTGTGGTACGCTGGAGCCACAGTCAGGGACAAACACAGACTGTCTGTGCTTGAGAAGGTGATTGACCGCAGCCTTCCATCTCTCCAGGACCTGTACGTCTTCAGGACCTGTACGTCTCCAGGACCTGTACGTCTCCAGGACCTGTACGTCTCCAGGACCTGTACGTCTCCAGGACCTGTACGTCTCCAGGACTCGGGGGCGTGCAGGTCGGATAGCAGCTGACCCTTCTCACCCTGGACATGGACTTTTTGAGCCACTCCCCTCGGGCAGGAGGTTACGGTCCATCCGGACCAGAACCTCACACCACAAGAACAGTTTCTTTCCCTCTGCCGTTGGACTCATGAACACTCTATAAACATGTGTTGGTTCTCTGCACTCACCACATTTGTCACTTTATCAGTCATATCCTCACCTGCCACTTTATCTCTTTGCACTGACAGATTGCACTTTTGTTCTGATTACTGTGTGTATTTTTATTGCCTAATTTATTGGCTATTCTAGTATACTTGGTTTGATATATTTCATATTTTTAATAGTTGATATTTTTTTCTTTATTTGTTCAGTGTTATATGTTGCACATTAGCATTGTAGCAAGTTCCTATTTGATGAATTTTGTTTTCTTCACTGACAATGGCAATATATATTTTCTTACCTAAATTTGCGTCAGTAGTGGGCGTGTCTCTTCAGTCTGAGTGAGGAAAGCCAAAGCTCTGTGTTCTAATGAAGGAACGTCTGCTCAGCTGTGAGGAATTTGGAGAAGTGAGGATAAAATTGGTTTCGGAAATTGTGACCATTTGGACTTCTCTCTCCTGTCCTCTCATCCCTGTCTGTCTCACACTGTCCAGGTCTCCAGTCGCTGTGGGTCACAAACAGACCCAGGAAGCCTCATGTTGCTTCAATTTTACCTCCATTCCGAAATGTTCAATCTAAAAAGTTTTTGTTTACAAACTTTTAAAGGGCTTTCTCAGACTTGTTACTACGAGCAGGACCCTCTTTACACCTCTCAAAGGGACACATTTTTCTCACTTCTCTCTCTCTTTGGGCTGCTGCTGGTTTGTAGTTTTGGAGGAGTTTTTTGGCTCGTTCCCCAGAGGTTTTCAGTCCAACGTGAGGCAAGAGTGATGTGTCTGTGGACTCTGGTAAACAGCACCTAAACAAGAGAGAGAGAGAGAGAGAGGAGGGAGGGAGAGAGAGGGAGAGAGAGAGAGAGGGGAGAGAGGGAGGGAGGGAGAAGGAGAGAGAGAGAAAGAGAGAGAGAGAAAGAGAGGAGAGAGAGAGAGGAGGAAGGGAGAGAGAGAGAGAGAGAGAGAGAGGAGGGAGAAGGAGAGAGAGAGAGAGGAGGGAGAGGAGAAGGGAGAGAGAGGGAGGGAGGGAGGGAGAAGGAGAGAGAGAGAGAGGAGGGAGAGGGAGAGAGCGAGAGGGAGGGAGGGAGAGAGGGAGGGAAAGAGAGAGGAGAGGGAGAGAGAGAGAGGAGGTATGGAGGTAGGGAGAGAGAGAGACGGAGAGAGAGGAGGGAGGGAGAGAGAGAGGAGGGGAGGAAGGGAGAGAGAGAGGAGGGGAGGAGGAGAGGAGGGAGGAGAGAGAGGAGGGGAGAGAGAGAGAGAGAGAGAGGAGGAGGAGAGAAAGAGAGAGAGGAGGAAGGGAGGGAGAGAGAGTAAGAGAAAAGAGAGTTGAACAGGAGAGAGAGGGAAAGAATGAGGAGAGATAGAGTGAGAGGGAGGGAAAAGAGAGAGAGAGAAAGATGAGGGAGAGAGAAGAGATAAAGGGAGAGGAGAGAGAGGGAAAAAGAGAGGGAGGGGGAGATAGAGTAAGAGGGGGGAAGAGAGAGAGAAAGAGAGAGCGGGATAGAGAGAGAAGAGAAGAATTGAGAAAGAGAAGAGAGAGAAAAGGCCAGAGAGGAGAGAGAAGAGAGGGAGATAGAGAGGAGACAGGGCGATTAAAAGACAGAGGGAGAGAGACACAGAAAGAAAGAAGGAGAGAGAAAGAGAGAGGAAGAGTGAGAAGGAGAGACAGAGAGAGGAGAGGGAAAGAGAGAAAGAGGAAGAGAGAGAAAAAGGAAAAAGACAGAAAGAGAAGCGTTTGAAGAGAGAGAGAGAGAGAGAGAGAGGGGAGAGGAGAGAGAGAATTGAGAGAAGTTCAGGAAATGGATGGATAATAGAGTCGACTCAAATAAAAAAAGTACATTTCTTTTACTTAAAAGTACAAACAGAGTGTTGTACAATCTGATGTTTTTGGTTAAAACAGGACAGCAGTTGGTAAAGTGTCTTTTGTGAATCAATGTGAATGGAAAGCTGGTAGAAAAGCTGTGTAAATGTAGCTGTTTAATTACTATTTATCTTGAACTCAGGTCTGATTGAAGAGAAAACTGGAGCAGAATTAAACCCAGGCACAGGGACAAACTGCAGAGTGACTACAGCTCTTGGCTCACAGCGAGAAGTGGGTTTGACTTCCAGGCCGGGTTGAGTCCTTCTGTATGGAGTTTCCTCACCAGTTTCTTTCAACAACAATAACCCATGCACCAAAGTTCAATCCTCCTGTTACAATAGTACTGATTAAGATGAGTTTAACATTTGAAATATTATATAGCCTACCGTAATTTCTGGACTATAAGCCACTACTTTTTTACTAAGCTTTGAACTTTGCGGCTTATACAACGATGCCGCAAAATTATAGATTCTCATAGACTTATATATGTACAAGTATATATGTACGTTTATCACTTTTCTTATTTAAATTTAGTTGGTGCGGCTTATATTCAGGTGCGCTCAATAGGGCAATAATTACGGTACTTTATTATAGATTTTATGTTATTGTCAAAATATTAGTATTTTATTGAAGTTAGTTTATGATTAACTTGATTGAACCTTTACATTAAGACTGGGCTATGTTCCATTATCAGACACGTTTGCTGTTTATGCAGTATATACCATATGTTATATACATAGTATTTGATAATTCATCATTTGTGAGAGGAGAGGCTGTAGTGTGAGAGGAGAAGGGGTTGATTGAGAGCTCACACACTGCTGTTTAAGCGTGTAAAAGAGCAGGTCTCTAAACCCTCTGAAAGTTAAATAACTATCATAACTTGTTCAAACGAGTATCGAGTATCAATACCAGTTTTAATATTGATTAATACTGAGAAATCAGTTGTTTGCACGCTAACCTTACCTGGACAGACCAAAATCAACATGTCACAATATCTCTGGGTTGGCCAGAGTTTGCATGTTCTTCCCGTGGTATTGTAGGTTCTCTTCTTGTACTCCAGCTTTCTCTCACCTTCAAAACATGTAGATTAACTGGCAACACTGTAGAATTTTCCTTGTGAATGAATGAGAGAGTGAATGGTTGTTTGTCTCTATGTGTTAACCGTGCAACAAGCAGTCCATTGTCCAGGGTGCTCTCTTGCCTAAGCCCCAAAGTCATTGGGATAAGCTCCAGTCACTTGCAGCGACCATTGCAAAGGCAACAAGCGGTAGAGAAAAGATAAATGAATCAGTGGATAAATATAGCATGAGATAATTGAGATTTGTTGGTTTTTATCTGACCCTGGTTTGACAGTGGTCCAGTGTGACGTGTTGGTGAGTGATCTGAGCGGCTCCGTGAGGCAGTTGGCACAGATCTGCAGCCACTTCTCTGCCAGTCAGCCCTATATATTACAACTCAGTGCTGACGTTTGCACCAGTAACGAGAAAGAATCACTGTACAAACCCAGTGCATTATAAACATGTCAAAACGAACACTCTGAACTACCATCCCACACTGTTCTTGTTCCACAAATAGGCCTGTGTTTGTCATTACTGCAGCTCTCACCTGGACTGTGGAAGTCTGTGCGTCTCTAAGGGTCTGCCCACTCACCAGCAGCACTTCTCCTGCTCACGTCTGAAGTCTGTTCCTGCTCCTCCATGTGCCTCTGTGCCTCTGTGTGCTTCTGTGTGTGAGTGTCTGTGGGCTGCAGGAGGAAGGATTAGGGTTTGGATCGCTCTCCACCCACAATGTTCTGCTGTCCCCTGGTGCCTCTGCCGTCCACAACAAAGAACACGTCTACAGGAAAGTAGCAGGAAATCTGATTATAGTGAGTTAAGTTCTTAGGAGAAAATTACGATTATATCAAACAGATTCTGTCAGTAATTAATGAGACTTTTGAGACTCACTCAGAATTATTTGAAATACATTCCTGGCAGATTAAATACAAGAATCAACGAATTGTACAGTGTGATGTTTTTGGTAAAACAGGGTGGAAGTATTGGCAGTACCAACCAGGTAGAGTTTAGGCTGATGTGAATGGCTGATTAATGGAAAAGTACTTTGTAAATACATCCGCCCCACCTCCCTCTCCAGGATTAACCTGCATGTACTGGTCCTGCTAGATGAGTCATTTCCCTCTGCTTATGGACCTTGACTCCCTCTGCTAAAGGGTCTAAGGACAGGCGATGCTCTGGACAATTAATCATTTGCTCTACTAATAATCTGCTTTGACATTCTTGATCAATCACTGCTTATGAATGTTTATTGTTTCATTGAGTGTGTATTGCTTTATTTTTATTTCCTACTATTCATGTTTGCTAAATTAATAATCTTGGGAAGTCCTCAGAGACGACTGTTGTTGTGATTTTGGGCTATACAAAATAAATTGATAATATATAACCCAGTCACAGAGATGCATGGTGAATAGTGAGTTTGTCTCCCAGATCAGACCAGGCTTTTTGTGTGAAGTTTGCATGTTTCTTCCTTTGTCTGAATAGATTTCATCTGGGCACTTCCACCAACCCAAAACATGCACCAAAAGTCAAATTCTGCACCTGCTGTGTATCCTTCTTGACCAGCCTGAGCTTAACACTGGAGATTGCTTCTATGTGCTGTAGTGCAGCTCACTGCTCCTGACAGAACAGCGTAGAAGAATGGGTCAATATGCAGAGATTTAAGTTAGTGTGGGTTCTCTGGCTTCTTCCTACCACCACGGCAGCAGGGTTGATAGCTCTCTCGCCTCACAGCAAGATGGTTTGTCTCCTGCATTGCCCAGGCCTTTCTGTGTGGAGTTTACATGTTCCTCCCTGTGTCTCAGTGCTTTCCTCACCAACCAGTGCAGGTTAGGGAATACTTGTTGGTGGCCGGAGGTTGAGGCGCCAGGTGCCAGATTTGCTTTTGCTGAGCTGCTTTAGGGCCGCTTACTATCACTAAGTGGGGAGGGACTGTTGCTGTGTGAAGCACTTTGGAAGATCTGTCTGTGAAAATATGCTTTATAAATAAACATCATCATCATAAAGCTCTTCTAAACTCATTGTGGTGAACTTGAGGCTCAGAATGCTTCATGTATTAATGTAAAAATGGTTTTGTTTGCAACATTACAACTCCAGGACATTCTCAACCAACATCCCTTGAGCTTTGAGTAAAAAGGAGTGATGTTGTTTAAGAAAGAAATGTTCAGGGCCTTTAATGTTGTTGAATAAATACATTTGAGAGCATTGACTTGATGGACAGAGCCTCAAACTTTATTTATTAAGCTCAGGACAAACAGAATCCAGATGTGCAGCCACCTGGAAATATAAAAAACACTTTGATGTCAGAATCCATATTGATGCTCTTGTTTTGCATTGGCTTTGAAGCTGCTGGAACTTTCTCGACGTTGTTTGGGTTTGTGCTGAATGCTTTGTGAAGAGCAGAATTATACATACACAGACACACTGAGGTGACTGACAGTGTCTCAGAGGTGCACAAGTTCAGTCAGTGTTTGTTTTGTGGAGGGTTTTAGAGGCTGGTGTGTTTCCATATATTTAAAGGAGACGTGTTTTTTTTTTCACTGAATTAATAGAAAAACAATAACATGTGTAGGTCTGAGGTGCGCATTAGTAGAATAATTGGCTTTCAAAAAGGAAATCGTGGTATTATAATCGCTCTGACTGGAGCATGTTGGAATCACTATGATGTAGATTGGTTTTAGTCAAAGTTTAAATCTGAAATAATGTCACAATTTTGACAATTTGTGCTTCTTTTTCTAAATGACACCTTTTGTGCAAATTAATGTTGGTACCTCGTCAAAAACACAGCTGGAGGTACTATTCTTTCCCCTCTGAGCCTCAGAAAAAACATCATCCAGACTTGTGTTGAGCATTTCTTCTCGATCAGGCCCTAACGGTTCATTTATTATTATTATAATTCTGTATATAGAACTCAATTTCTGGTGTGGGAAGCACATGATTGTCATGTATGCTTTGTTATACTTGGTTTTAATACCTAAAGATGCACTGCGCAACTTCTTTGCCTAAAATAAACTTGAATCAATGTATGTTTTTGTCATTTAGATGCCTTTGTTACACTAAATAATTAATAAAAATCTGCATTTTTACTTTGAGCCACATTATAGTCTATTATTTGGCTTGTAGGAGGGCACGAACACGTCTGTTTTTCCAAAAAAGAATCAGAATCAGAAAAGATTTTATTGCCATTGTCAGTAAACAAACAATTCACAAACTAGGAACTTGCGACGATGCTATAGTGTACAACTAATAACACAGAAAGTACAAATAAAGAATACAAAATATAAAGAATTATACATATGGTCAACTCCCTTTCCTCTTATTCTTTAGAAAGTTTATATAGGGGGAAAAAATTAGGAAAACCCTGTGGTGTTTTGAGTTTTTCTTTGCCGAGGAGAGGAGATGCTCTGGGACAATTACTCATCTGCTTGTGTCTGCTTCTATCTGATTTTCAAAGGCCTCTCTTGATGTTGACCAGTTCTTTAATTTTCGGACAATTTTGTTTGCAAATTCAACAATCATGTGAAGTCCTCTGAGACAGCTGCAGTCACTATGTCTTTGGTAAACCTGCTTCATTTTATAAGAACTTTTTTGTAAGCGTAAAGCAACTTCTGTAAATAAATCCCAGCCGGAAAAACATGTTCAACCGCTTAAAGCCATGCATGACTTCACGGTCTCAAATCTCGCCTTGAATCTCTCCTAAAGCTCTTTTCCCATCTTAAACAAACCCATTCTTTGTTGCTCTGAATACGTTTGTCTTTGGTCTTTGATGGTCCCACAGAAACACAAAGGTCCGTGTTATTGGCCTGGCTCTTTCTGCTGTAGCGGTTTTAAAACAGGAGATGGAATATTGATCCGTCTCCTGCTGCGGCGGCTTCTGAATATTTGTACAACTGCCTCTGTGTCTGTCTGTGTCTGTGAGGATTACATCATCACCTGTGGACAGTGTGTCGAGCTGCCTACGGTGGCCCTGGAGGACAAAAGGCATGATTAAATACAGAAATTCAAAGACATGCAGCCAAGTTTTAAAAGGACCATGCGAACACAAATGCAAAATCGAAAAATCACACAAATTCAAAAACTCAAAAGTAATTTCTGAAGTGCAAATAAAAAAAAATGCATTTGCAAATTCAAAAATACAGTCCAAACGCCAATTTAAAAATGTTTTAAATTTAAAGAACTTAAAACCGATTTCTCTACAGCACAGATATCTTGTTAATATCTCTTCAGGTGGAAATTAGTCCACAGTGTCCTGTTCACGTCTCATAATGTCCCGTCTGTTCATCAAAGTCCACCAAGTTTGCCTGTTTTTGTTGTTAAATAGTCAATTTATGTAGCTCTTTTGTATCTTTCAAGGAACTCAAAACACTTTGCAATCAAGGATGCACTCACCCAGACACGGAGGGAATATGAGTTAAGTGTCTTGCCCAAGGACACGATGACAATCCACTTTTGCTGTCCCACTTTGGCACCTGGTGTTCTAGTGGTCTCTCATCCAAGTGCTAACCAGGCCCTAACTTGCTTAGCTTGTGAGAGCTGACAGGATCTGGCTTTGACAAACAGGTATGGCCAAAAGCTAACTTCTGTATTTAAGAGTATTGTTAGCATTGTGGTTTGAGTCAGAAGCTTAAACATAAGACAAACTATATAGAATATGCTACATTTATCATTTACTTTTTAAATATGTTATTTTAGGTTAGATATGAGCTTAACTTTTGTGAAAGCACAATATTTAACTGTTAATAAGTAAACAGCTCGGAGCAGTTAAACTTGAGGTCACCAACGTTAGTGTTAAATTGAATGTTTTTAATGAGTGTAGAAAGTAGATTTTGTTTGACTTTCATAAAAATAAACATTATCAAACTTTCTTAACGAACATTTTTCAATCTCATGATAATTTATCTAAGGTTACAGCTGACAAATACAATTTTTTACAGTTTCTGGCAGTTTAAACAATGAAAATATAGTTACGCTAACTACTAGCATGATTGACTCAATTTCAGCAACTGACTCTGATTGGGGAATGACACTGCTGTTAGCATACCAGAACGTTTTGCTCCTAACAGAAAAAAATCTTAAACACACATTGTGTTGATCTATTTGGAGGCTCAGAATTCATTAAGTAAGCAAGCAAAACATGTGATTAATTTAGGAAGATTTAGGAACATTTTTCTTTTTAAATTTGACTATAGCACTTTTAAAAACAAAAACACATATTCAAAAGCAAGCGTCCAATTTCAAAAATACATATGCAAAACACAAATTTTAAAACAGAATCCAGAAACATTCACATAAACTTGCACATGTTTTTAACTTTGCAATTAGTGTGTTTTTTTCATATTTGCTTTTTTGTTGATCCAGCAAAACTACGTCCAAATTTAAACGGAAAAAAAACAGAGATAAACAGGTTTTGACAGAAATAGACATCACTTGGCTTGTTTGTAATCCAAACAGCTAACTTCTGTACTTTTGAGTATTTCCTGTTCAGTTCATTTCTGTGGGGGTTTCACTACATCAGGCTAAACATCAGACAAACATGTTTAAGACTTTACAAATCAAAATGTGTTTGTGTCTAAATGCTAACGCTAACAGGAAATACTCATTAGCAGGCTACAGAAGTTAGCTGTTTTGAATACAAACAAGCCTACTGATGTTCTGTGCACATTTTCTCTTTCAGAGCCTAAGCCGACAGTAACTGGAGCATGTGTTGAATCCGCTCCAGTCTTTTTTGGATATTTCCGGTTGATTTGTGTAATGAGGTCAGTCCATAATTGACCTTCTTTGCTCTGGACTGAAGCACCATCAGCACAGATTGCATTAAGAGTCGAACGGGCCAAGGGTGGGTCCTCTGGAGACAAAGCGCTGAGTTTAATAATCACCGCAAAAGAGCTGGAAAGAGAGAGAGACGCAGAATTAGCAACAGGGTTCAGGAAGTTTGTGTGAAAGCTTGTGGTGGAAATACAGTGGTTTGTTGCTAAAAATGCCACAATTGTTTAGGGTTGTAACTAATGATCATTTTGATAACTGATTACTTTAGATTAATCTATGAGTTGATTAGAATGCAAACGTCACATGACTACAAATTTTTTTCCAAATTTTGATCCAAGCTGACAAAGTATTGTATTTATATTTACTGACGAAACAGTTTTTTTTTTTTTTTATCAAACACTGAAAAAAAAGTTTTAAATGAGATCACAAGTTCTTAACTGATTGAATTAGAACAGAACAGAAAGATTACTGTCATTGTCACAGAGTACAACGTAATTACGCTTGGAGTGAGCCTCCGGGCTGCTGCACCTTTTGCTCGCCGCCACTCGCTCTTCCGAACATGAAATGCAAAGCAAACATACAAATTAAATAAAAATAATAATAATTTAAAAAGCAATAGCAATTATTTTAATTTGAGCATTGTTTAAAGGTGCACTGTGTAACTTTTTGGCGAAAAACAAAACTTAAATAAAAGCATGTTTTTTGTAATTTAGATGTATTTTTACACTTAACAAATAATACAAATCTGCGTTTTAACTTTGAACAGGCTTGCATAGCCACAAAATGGACTATTATATGGCCTGGAGGAGGGCCCGCTCAAGTTTGTTTCCATGGAAAAGTGGTTCCTTTAGCTGATTCTTTTCATATTATGACATAAATGCATTTATCCCCATTCAGTGTCTCAAAGTATGGTTTTAACTTTCTAAATTCACTGAATTGTGTGGATGACTTTTCACCTCCAGAGATTTACATAGTGCACCTTTAACTGCCTTAAAATAAGATTTACCAATAGAACAATCATAAAAATGGATTGTGTATCGAACATAGAGGAAAAACAAGCAGTTTCTCATTTGAAATTAGTAAAAAAAAAAATGCCACTCCACTTGAACTAATCACCTGAATATTTAATTTTAGAACCAATTATTGTTCAGAATCAAAAACAAGTGCTACTGGATCAACGAGAGTACAACAACCAGGTGCTCATATACAAGGAAAACATTATTTACAAAATTGCCACAAAAGCCATTTTAAGTTAAAAAAGTCCATGTAAAACTAGCACAAGAAGGGCAAAGATTTGAGGCACTCTGATTAAAATTCCTTTAATCAAGAAAGGGACACCAATCAGATTGCCTCAAATCTTTGCCCTTCGTGTGCCAGTTTTACATGGACTTTTTAACTTTACATGGCAATTGTGTATGTTTTGTTCAGAATCACTCGACTTTAGTCACATTTAGTCAAACCAAGACCAAATTTACACATCTTCTCTGTCTTTATTAACCAGCTGGAATCATATATCTTATTTTTTTCAGATCAGGCATGTTTGGGAACCTATATATTCCAGTTAATGATTATTCAATTACTAAATTAATTGACTGTTAATTGAACAATTAATTAATCAATTAATTGTTGTTTTTTTATTTGTTTTTTTATTTTATTTGCAGTTGCTCTATCGCAAAGCTCTTTTGTGTAGACCAGTGGTGTCCAACAGTTTTATTGAAGCATGTTGAAGGCAAAGCTAATTTTGTTGCATTGAAAAGTTTATTTGAGAAGAGATGTGATTAAATGGTGTTTTGTTAGCAGGTTTCAAGAGAATACACCTGATTTATAGGCTTGATCAGGGCTGTAACTGGTGCATGCTTTGCTTGGCGAGGAAAAAAACGAAGGAAAAACTCTGGCAAACTTAATACCGAAAAGACCAGACTGGGAGTTGAATCTTTTTGTTGTGAGCGTTAGCCGTCCTTCTGCCTTTAGATGTTTTGTTGCACTAAAATAAAATAAAATATGTCTCCTTGCTGTTTGCATCAATGACCTCTGGAAGGTTACATTTGGTTGAATTTGGGACAAGCAGTACAACAATACAGGTGAAGATAGAGAAGGGAAATTCTGCTCAGAGATCGACTTTAAGCCCAGCAAATTTGCACAATCTAAGCCTCTAATCCCTCTTTCACAACAAGCATTTAAATCTTCCCAAACATCCCGCGTGTCTTCGATCCCAGGTATTTTAAAACAACACATTTTCTCGCTCTCGTGAATCTCTCTCCATCAGATAGACACGGGAGGAATGTAAACAGCCCCGTTCGTCTCTCGTATCAGCTCTGGCGAATCCACGGTGGCTGCAGCTCACGCGTTTGTGTGCGCACGGACCGATAGCGCAAATCTGTATCTTCTCCTCTACACGCCATTACACCGCCGGCTCCGATACGCCTCCATTGTCAGAGTCAGATAGGCCTCAGCAGAAACATGGCTCTGTGTGAAGATGTGGGTTTATGGACGACATCGAAGAATTACACGAGAAAGTAGACGCACGTGGCTTGTTTCTTTCTTAATTTTCAGCAGTGAAGGAGACAAGCAGCTCAAACTGGAGTTGAGACTTGATAAAATGGACTAAGACTTGGATTTGATTGGGACTTTTTGGTGTCCAGAATGGGACAATTAATAAAAATCAGAGATAAGATGTGTTTGATAATTTGACAGAAAGATTTGGGGCTTGGACTCGACTTGGCTTGTCTCTCTTTGACTTGGGACTTGACTTGGGCTGTCTCTCTTTGACTTGGGACTTGACTTGGGCACTGTTTTGCAAGTCTGAAGTAAGTCTCAAGTCTTTGGCCTCAAGTTTGGAATCAACTCCCAAGTCAAAGTGAGACAAGTCTAAGGCCCAGTCTCATTTCACTCACTTGGCTCTGTGAACATTCCAGCGAGGGAATGAGGAAAGTTCAAGTGAAGATTTTTCCCTAAGAAATAGGACCCCACTAATACGTAACTCGTTAAAGACAGAAATAGGGATTAATTGTGGTTTGTTTAAAGCTGTCATGCATACTCATTTGACTGTACGTTTAACCAACTCGGATTTCAATGTATCGGTAGATTTGCACAGTAAGAAAAAAATCGATTTTGCAATAATCATGGGTTATTTTACACAACGACACGGAATTCAATAATATTTATATCAAACAATTATATCCCAACATATTTTTTTTTATTGTAAAAATATGCATACTTTTGTGTCCGGATGCCATGTTCCTTTTTGCTGAAATCACTAGACTCCAAGTCAGCTCCTGACTTCCCCTGGTCTGAAGGAATCATTTGAGGGTTAAAGGGCACTTCCCCTTTGGTCTTAAAAGTATTCGGACACACTTCCCGTCAAATCCCAAGTCAAAGAGAGACAAAACCAAGTCAAGCCCCAAGTCAAAGAGAGACAAAACCAAATCAAGCCCCAAGTCAAAGAGAGACAAGTCCAAGTCAAGCCCCAAGTCAAAGAGAGACAAGTCCAAGTCAAGCCCCAAGTCAAAGAGAGACAAAACCAAGTCAAGCCCCAAGTCAAAGAGAGACAAGTCCAAGTCAAGCCCCAAGTCAAAGAGAGACAAGTCCAAGTCAAGCCCCAAGTCAAAGAGAGACAAGTCCAAGTCAAGCCCCAAGTCAAAGAGAGACAAGTCCAAGTCAAGCCCAATCAAAGAGAGACAAGTCCAAGTCAAGTCCCAAGTCAAAGAGAGACAAGTCCAATCAAGTCCCAAGTCAAAGAGAGACAAAACCAAGTCAATTTTTAATCTCGTAAAACTTGAATCTTGAAAAATAGCTTTTTATGTCTTTTACTTTATTCTCATAACATTGTGAATTTAATCTTGAAATGTTACAAGTTTTTTTGTCGTAGCCCAAGTTTTTGTCTCTTGCATTTTTGTTTCTCAAAACCATGCCGGCTGTCTGTGAAAAACAAAAATGTCATCTGTGTCAAAGTTTTGCTCCCTTTAACCTATTTTGCACATGAGCAAACGCTTGATAAATCACATAACTCAGCTTTAACACAGCTCAGAGCAGTCAGTTATTACACTTGCATTGACCTTTAATATAGCAATCGCCTGGCCTATAAAAGCTTCCACATATTCCTGCTTTCACCTTGTTCATTATAGACGTAACATTTGCGGTGACCCTTTGCGCCAGCGTGAGTTTCCGTCCTCTTCCAGTCCTCCGCTCTGCTCCGAGGCTCCGGTTCTGCTGCTGCTGTAGAGACGCGCTGTTCCACGTGGAGAGCCTTTCTGATTGGTTTGGCCTTTTGTGAGCGCACCTCTGCTGTGTGAGAGCTGCACAGGGCCACTCGCTCCAAAATGGCTATATTTGAACCGCTATTACCTGCGGGAGAGCGGAAAGTGGAGGCTCTTTTAAATAGCGTTTTGAAAGCACATGTAGCTGGTATGTGCCCTAGCCAATGCAGCTGCAAAATGACCAACCATTTCACAAACTATCAGACGTTGAATTTGGTTTGGAGCAGGCGTTTTACTAGAGGTCATTCAGATATGTCATTGTGACTTTATTCAGGGCAAGAACAGGAGCCTTGCATCAGTCACATGGTTTGATCTCTTACCTAATGGATTCTGAGGCTCATAATTATTCACCAAGATGAGTTTATAAGTGCTTTTCATAGCTTTCAGAAGCCAGAGTTAGTTTTCTTCTCACAAAGGATACATTTTTTTTGCTCCAATCCAGTTATTTCACACATCACTTTGCATCTGTGGCTATGCTACCAACTGTTTGCATGTTGTAATATTTTTAAAATTGGATAAGATTAGGGTTAAAGAGAAACTTAACGCAGAATCAACTTATTTTTCATTGTCAAACTGTGTATATGGGGTAAAAATTGAAATATCTACTGTTTTCCAGGCCAAAAACCGCGACTGTGCTGCCGCGTTGGTCAGAGGACGTCACATCAAGTTGACGCAACAAACGAGCCGCCCAGATGGGATATAAAAACTCCACCTTTTTGACTCCGCTGCTAATGCTAGCTAGAAAACAGTAATGCTTCTTGTACACAGATTGCGAGGCGAGTTCAGTTCGAGACATGCGAATTGCCTTGTACACCAGGTCCAGTCCACTGCGGTCCGGTATTGCCCAAAGCCGCGCAGATTCACCTGAATTCCCACAAGAAATGCTCGTTATATGACTTAAAAGTCGCATCAGACTGCTTTGACCTCAGACAAAAATAGACTCTGCGGATTCTTTCCGCACACTTGCGCGACTCTCAGATGTGCGCTTGGAGTGCTTTGAAGTCTGTGTACGAGGGCACATTGGTTTTAGCACTTTCTAAGTCTTGTGAGAGTTGTGCGAGTTCCGCATCGCACCAAACTCGCACTCAGTGTACGGCAGAGGTAACCTGCTGCAAAATGCCAGCATTTGTCGTACATATAGCTCAGTGGTGTGATGTGTGAAGGTGTGCAGCTTCAAACATCAGAAAATACTCACATCATAAGCTCATGTGCTTTTGTAGACTAAAGCAAAGCTTCATATATACTGTATGTCTGCAAAGTTAATAAAAAAGAATCTTGACTAGACCTGTGCACAGCCCAGTGGCACAGCCTCAGAGCTGTGAACTTCTCCACACGTTAGGATCGCTCCCACACAAAACTCACATCACTCACAAGCTCACTGTCCATATTTGGTGCTGTCAATCAATGTCTGTTCACACCAACCTGGGCATCTCTTAAAAGTCCTCTGGGCATCTCCCACTTTTGCGAGTCTGTTTGAGGTTCAGTTGTGGGTGGAGTAAGTCTCTGACCGGTGTTTAGCCTCACTTTAAGATGATTGAGTTAGTTGAGAGCGCCATTTGAGATTGGATCATCCTAATTTTGGACGACAAAGTGATAGTTCTGACTCTTCTGCACTTGAACAGAATGTAGGATAGGGCTGGCCGGTCAGACAAGGTTAAGATGAGGATATAGATCTGACATAGACAGTTTTA
>CM076415.1:19221774-19301774 GCA_038363315.1 Mugilogobius chulae | reverse complement strand
TAGATGGTTCTCTCTCTTACAATGGACCAAAGTGTGTTTATAAAAGATGTGTTTGTCTGTCAATGCTAACGCTAAAGTCTGACAATTTGAAAATAAAGACCTTCTATGCACAGCGTCAATTGCCTGCTACAAAAAAGATTTAGCAATTGGTGGCATGTCGTTTACTGTTACTTTTGTTTAGCCTAAAGGTTAGCATTAGCCATAATGTTACATACGAGTTGATTCAGTTGGAACACTTTGAACTGGGGACTGTTTTTTTCTGCTGGGTTGCATGGAATAGAACATTAGTTTGACCTGGAGACCTCTCCTCGTTTTCTTCTCTGCTCCACAAATGAAAGTGTGCTTATACACTCATGACGCGTACTCACACATCGCCACATATGAAGTGCCTGAAACTTTTGACTTGTTTTGTGTGGCCTCAGAAATGCAGAGATGGCGAGTAACTAAGTATTTTACTCAAGTACTGTACTAGTTCTTTTGAATATCTCTACTTTACTTGAGTACTTAAAAATCTTGTAACTTTTACTTTTACTTCTTACATTTTTCAAGAAATATCTATACTTTCTACTCCCTACATTTAAAAAACAGATGAGTTACTTTATAAGGTCATTAACAGCTTGACAAAAGTCTAAATATTTATAATTAATTCAATGTAAGTGCCCAATGGACACTCAAACACATTATAAACCAACTTTGTGAACTAGTTTGAAAAATGTGTTTCTAGATTGGTTAAAATGTCTTAAAATCTGGATTTTGATCTTTGCCGTAAGATATTTTACTCACTCCAGTGGCAAATTTGATTCAAGCAAAACATTTTTGTAAACAGTCAGAAATGTCTTAAAACAAGTGAAGTATTCAAAATTTTTGCAATTTTAATTTAACCACGTTAAACCAACTAAAATTAAGATAATGTTCTGATAGAGGTTATGCAGGTGACATCATTTTATTCCAAAAATGCTTAGCAACTTTAGAATGAGTGGCATTTCTTCAATGTATTTCTTTGTTGTCGAGGCAACGGCTTTTCTGCTACAAACTTGTCTGCAACAACAGTTGATGATTAGGACATTTTGACTGCAACAAACAAACTCAAAAATCTTTTTTAAGAAGAAAAAGGTAATAAGTTCAACTGTGTGTGATTTTAATGTCTGATAAATGTGAGAAGCTAAAGCTACGGTCACAATGACCCGTACGAATAAAATGGTCGTACGAATCTTACAGGTCGTACGAAATCTGGAGTTCGTACGTGGCTCGTGGAGTGGAAACTGTTTTCCTACAGTCTCTTACGGCAGACTTTCAGCTCTCACCAACAACTCACGACATTCTGGGGTAATGAAGCCGTACGGCATCCTTGTGTGTGCCCTAAAGCCTGCTTAATGCGTCTTTGCGGTAATCCTACATCTATTTTGTATCGCACGGGAGCTGCGCGATGTCCCTGCGTCCAACTCAAGCCTTTATCAAGTTGTTTCTAGCTATTAAAGCCTTTCGTAAACCGTACCGGAATAGCAATAACCTATTGCACACCACACAAATATGCTTATGAATAGCTATATTCTGTGTAGGCTTTGTCTGAAATCTGTTCTGATCGTTTGTCTCTCTCACTCGAAACACATCAAACACAAAGTCAGCCTCCGTAAAAACATCAAAACCACTTTGTTTCTTACCTGAGTATTGCAGAGGAGACGCCAAAACTCCCAAAGCGAAGACGGATGCTGAAGACTAATCCAGTGACACCATTGTGTTCATATAAAAAAGTTATATTCCACCGCCAGCGAGCAGAAGTTGTCCAAATGTCTACGTCTGTTACAGCTGTTCTCCCCTTGGTTGTGTCCATCTCCAGGCGATTTGCGTTTTCCCCGCGCGCTCCTGGTCCGGTCTGGCCGTGTTTCAGCGATATTCCTGCACGCTCCGGGTCCGTTCCTCTCCGTGCGCTCCTGGTCCGGTCCGGCCGTGTTTCAAGCGATCTCATCCCTTCACGCTCCGGGTCTGGTCCGCGCTCTGGGTCCGGGCCCCCTGCGCGCTCCGTCCTGTCTCCGTGCGCCTTGTCCGGTCCCCTCCGTGGGCTCCTTGTCCTGTCCTCCCGTGCGCTCCCTGTCCGTTCCTTTCCGTGTTTAAAGCTAGCTACGTTTCCGGCGCGTGCTCCAGGCCCGTGGGCTTTCATACAGATCCCTCGTACAGGCTAAACTGCGCCTCAAGAGATGCGCAGTCTCCAGAGCGCGTCTCTCTCCACTTTGACTCTCCCGCTCAGGCATATTACACAGGCTTTAGTCTCTGCGTTCGTAGACTGATCGTAGAAAATCTTTAACAAGACCATAGACCTGTCTACGAACTTACGAACGGGCTACGAGCGCTGTTTTTTCGTAACAACGCCTCAAGAATGACGTAGGAAATGAGAAAAAAATCGTTCGCAGAGAGGTCGTAGCAAGTCGTACGGGTCATTGTGACCGTAGCTTAAAGTTTATCTGCTTTGCTACAACTGTTGACTTGATTTTCTCTTTTACATGTCAGTTACAAACCCAGTGCTCAGTAGACTTGTTGTGGGTTGAATTTGTTATCAAACTGTAGTTTATTTTTCAGTTTTAGCTGTTTATTGAACTCTTACAAGAGAAAATGTCCTTCTCTCCATTGACTCTCATGCATCCTTGCCACTCAGCATGAACATTTAGAATGCTGTGATGTCACCTGCATAACCTCTATTCTAGCAGTTTTAACCAAGACCATTATACTGCACTATAATGGCACTTGGCAGTGTGATTGTACTGTTTACTTTTTACTTCGGTAAATTTACACTCGTTTACTTTTGTACTTTTACTCAAGTAAAAGCGTTTCAGCTGTACTTTTACTTTTACCAGAGTTGGGGGTTTTTAACGCAAGTTATTTTACTTTTACTCGAGTAGTATACTTCAGTACTTTTGCCATCTCTGCAAAAATGTGGCAGAGATGTGTGCTTTTAAATCTGCAGAAGTGTTTGTTCATCGACTTTGCCTTGACCTGTATTTTCCTGTATTATCAGCCTCAGGTATTACAAAAGTGAAAGCACAACACACTACTGTCGTTTTCTGAGCCGTCGCTGTCGTCTTCCCGCTCCTCATTACTCTTAATTCCTCCGTATTTCTCCTTCACGTCCACAGTGCCACACACTCGACTCTCTGCTCTTTCACTTGATGAGTCACAATCCATTTCGGTCACGTTATTCATTAATTTCTGCGCGGCTTTTTGTGGCTCCGGTTTAATTATTCATGTGCCCCGTCATTGTGGGAGAAAGTGTCCTATGGGGAGTTTGAAAGGCTTTGTCAAATCAAGATGATGTTCATTTGTGACTGGAGAGCTTGTCAATAAACTGCAATGATTAAAAAAGAAGTAGGTGAGAATGGGTTTGCATTGTCTTGTCTAAGGTATTGATGAGATTTGATTAATGTGAGTGGTAACGTTGATTAGTCCTGTTGGTACAATCCCTCGTTGAGTCTGTTATTGATTCCTATAATAATGTGTCATTTATGTAGTTTTACAAAGCTATGTTTATCTAATTCTAAAGATCTGGACTGTTATTGTTATATTTTTTAATTAGGTATAGGCTAAGTATGAAGCAAACATACAATTTCTGGATTCATTTCAGAGTTACAGGTAAAAACTGGTCTAGATTTCTCCAATTAAATAATAGTTAATTTGTTGATATGTTACTAGTTGTATTTTTTGTTTTTGTGTATTTTAGAGTAAGATTAAATGCAAACTGTCAACATGATTCTACCAAAAGAATTCTCGCAAAATGTGTGGTTTTTGAGCCCGCTGTGCAGTCATGGTCACCAGAACCATGGTGGCGCCAACAGTAAGTAGCTAAAGTAGCTGAATTAAAGACTGAAATGTGCACACATAATTTGTGTGTTTTGGACAGAAAAGATGTCTGTTCATTTCTTTTTGGCTACTTCCGTGTTCAAAACTTCTCATAATATTTGAAATTGTATTAACCAAAAACTTTTGTCACTTGTACAATAGTACAACAGTTACAAAGCACTATTGATTCATTTTATGTTTTGAGAAGAAAAAAAGGTTATTTTCAGTGCCACTACAAATAATTAACTTGACCAGCCAGATTATCTTCACAAACTCAAGATAAACTCAAGATAATCTGTCTGGCCTTTCAGCAGCTTGATTGGTTTGTAGTGCAACACAGCGGGTAAATGGCCCTATCACATCACAGCAGGGCCGGTTGAGGGGGTTATACTGCTTGATTCAAACAAAATAAAGATGGCGGCTCCCCTGGATGTACGTGTTTCTGCTGCATTTGATTCTGTTGTAGCAGAAATACAGAGTATTTTCTTTTTGAAAGAAGATCAGAGAGGTGTGTGTGAGACTTGTTTTATCCCACAGAACATTGGATGTGCCATTACGATTCGTTGCTGTGATTGGTTAGGCATAAATAAGGTTGGCTGCACACCGAATCAGCTCGATGTATTTCATTAAACGTCCCACTTTTTCCTCAACGCTTTCAGAAAGTCAAGTTCCTGATGAATAATGTGGAAGAACTCAAATCAGACACACATATCCTTCTGTCGTGAGCCAGGTTAATAACTAATGCTAAAGTAATGAAATCTGTACCAGAACTGAAAAAGTTGGATAGGCGGATCTCTAGTTTAAACGCCTCGACCAATCAGATTCAAGTATTGCCTTGATGTTCCCTTTTTTTTTCCACAATGGCTTTCAGCTGCAGTCATTCCAAACTGATAATGTTAATGTTTATTCAGAGTTATACACTTATCAATGAGCCTTATGCCAGGTCAAAGTTGGGGTAAATAGCTTTTTTAGCTGCAAACTAGTACACTATTTGTTTTCCACTAAAAAGTCTATGATAAATGCAGCACGTTGCAAAAAAATGGGACCACAGAGTAGTCTGAATTGAATAATAAAGAAATTTTGTTCTAACCAGGAGACGAATGCTGCTTCCTGATTGGCTGAGCTTGGGTGGTTCTCTCCATTTTGACTCTGTTGTTTGCAAAAAGACGTTTATTGCCCACAATTGCAACCCAAATGGTTTTCTTATTGATATTAACCATATGTTAATAAGTATTTATAAAAGGAAGTTGTCAGATTTAAAACCCAAATTGTGTGAATATCAGCTTTGGTTTAGATAAAATGACTTAGATCTTTTATGAATAGTAAAAACCTGACTCTAAATGCTCCGTCTTCACATCTCGAGCTGCTCTGTTGCTGTGTTTTGGTTCATCTCCTCCTCCTCAGCAGCAGCAGCAGCAGCAGGAGGAAGTGGGCTCACGCGGTGCTTTTTGCAGACACAGATGACTCGCTCCATCAGCGCTCTCAGACACCAGTGAGTGAGTGCTTTTGGACCACTTTTCTTCTTCTTCTGCTTGGCTGAAGTCTGGCCCTCTCGCCTCTCTCTGCTGCCCCCGACACAACCTGCTGATCGCCCCGTCAACTGGAAACACACACACAGACTTTGCACAAATCCGTGACACAGATTATTCTTTAAAGTGACTGGCTTGATATGTTTTTTTTTTTTCAGTAAAACGTGATATTAAGCGAGAGATTTCTGCTCTGTCGTGGCAGAAAGGGGCCAAAGCGTCTGAATTGTGCCTGGAGCGAGACACAAAGAGCAGGAAGTGGGCGTGTCCAAGGATCCAGACACAATGGACTCAGAAGAAAAAGAAAATAAATGTGTGAGAAATTCAAAGTAGTGAGCCGTGTGTCCGCCTGCTGGGCAAATACAGGTGTGCACTCAAACAGTTTAGTCAGTTCAGTCAGGTGGAAGCAGCTGGAAGGACTCTTTTGTAAATGCAGTTTGTTTTTGCAGTAAAAAGCATGGCTGGTTCTACTCTCCTGGAGAAATAACCAGATTTTAAATTTGTGAAGTCATTTCTAAGATGTTTAATGGGGAAGTGCAATATTTATTTACCTGTGCTTCCTGACAAAAACGGTGCTCTTCAATCCCTAGCCAACTGTATATCAGACATAAAGAGTAGGTTAGGGAATCATTTTGTTCTTCTGAAGGAGAACAAAACTGACTACATTTTATTTGGTGAGTCAGCGTCAACAGATTTTGATTGGTTGTCATCCCAGTTAAAACTGACTGTGAAGAACCTTGGCGTTACAACAATTTTAGATTTGATAAACAAATTGAGTGTTGTGAGAGCCAGTTTTTATCAGTTGCGTCTTTTATCTAAAGTAAAACCTTTTTTTTACATCGTGCTGACTTAGAAAAGACTTTTCATGCTTTTATCAGCTCTAGAATAGACTACTGTAATGCACTTTATGTGGGTGTTTCCTAGGGCTGGGCAATATCGTGATAAAAAACAAATCGTGAGCTCATGCCTGTGACAATCTGCTTTTTTAATGAAATCGTGATATCGGGATTTATCAATTCTCGATTTAATCCGTCTGTTCAAACAGCAGTTTTCTTACAGCAATATTAGGCTGTTTTTTTGTTGTTGTTTTTTTAAAAGAATTTTGAAGGTTGTGTTTTTTTCCTGCACGTGATAAAAGAGGTGAATTTTGGCTATTTTTCAGGTCTAAATTAAAATATAATGTACTTTTAGCATATTTGTAGGTCTAGAAGTTGATATTGATGTTAACAATTGCTAGAAACTTGTTTTGTGGAGATCCACTATGTTCTAATTTAATTATTATTTTAAATATTTTTTATTAATTATATAAGGATTGAGGTCGTTTGTTTTTTCTCTGAAAATCTGGCAACACTGATCAGCCTTTGACGACTGGATCTAGACATTAACCGTGAAGAAGGAACTTTCTAAAAAAGCATTTTGAAAATAGACAATTTAACAATCGTGATATAAAATTTAAATCGTGATATGCCCTAGTGTTTCCCAATCTGCACTGAGTCGCCTTCAACTTGTACAAAATGCTGCAGCTCGTTTTTTAACCAACACACCCAGACGTCAACACATCACCCCGGTCCTTTATGAACTTCACTGGCTTCCAGTTTCTTTTAGAATTTATTTTAAAATTTAAATTTTTGTTTTTAAGGCTCTTAAAGGGACTATACTCGATTTTTTTTACAACAATATAACTAAAAAACAATTTCCCCCTAGCACTGATATCTTGTTAATGTTTCTAGGTAGAAATTATTTCGCAAAGTCCTGTCTATGCCTTATAAAATCCCGTTTGTGTGCAGCTTTTTCTGTTGTTGTTTTAAGCGTTGTGGCTAACTGTTGTCAGCATTCAGACTCACCTCGCTGATAACAGCTGTGATAAAACTATAAAACACATCATGATGAACAATTCTGAAGCTCAGAATGGATTAGCTAAGTGAGCAGAAGTTTAAAATAAATGTTTCTGTTTGTTTACATTTTAAGGATGCAAAAATCAGGTACAGTCTCATTAACGGCCTTGCGCCATTTTATTTGGCTGAACTTTCTCTGTCGCTGGTCCTAGACTTTGGAACAAACTCCCCCCTGATAGTCGCACCATCACAGACTTTGGCCTTTTTAAATCAAGGCTCAAAACACATTTGTTCAGGATGGCTTTTAACATTCAGTAATGCCTATTTTGTATCTTTTCTTTTACTGTTACTCTGCACTGATTTTATGTATTTAGTATTTTATTATGTTTTAAGCACTTTGGTCACTTTTTGTCTTGTAAAGGGCTATATAAAAAAAGGTTGATTGATTGAATATTATTAACAGAAGAAACTGTCTTCTGCACCGTCTGGACATTATTTAACTTAAACAGAATCTTTTACGGATATTTCTAGCTCCACTCTACGTTTTTAGATGAGTGGATCTTAAAGTGCAGGGATCATTATTCTGCCCAGCTAATTTAGGTCTTAGATTGGCCCACTTTTTTCTGTTTTCACGTTTTGTCAGGTTAAGAACTGCGCTTTGAAAACATTTCCTTTTCTGCACCCACTTTCTCTCTCTTGATGTTTTGTTGTTTTTGTTGTTGTTGTTTTGTCTTTTAACACTGTTTTCCTGAGAATAAAGTCTAGGCTTTAGAAAGTTTAAGTATTTCAAGATAAAACCTGAAATTGAGATGTTTGACTTTATGTGGAGAAAAATGCTACTTTTTTCTTGTTTTTGTATGAGTTTATTCTCGCTAAATTATTGCTTTTTTTCCGTACAATTACAAAGACGTAAAACTTCGACTATTCTCATAACATTGTGAGTTTATTCTCGAAATGTTGCAAGTTTATCCTCAGCTTTACTTCTTCCTATTACTTTGTCATACATTTCTGTTTCTCAAGAAAACATGCTCTGCTGCAGTTTGCCCAGGTCTGTCATAATGTAAAGAATTATGTGTCTCACAGCTGCATCACAACAGAACAGAGACGTCACAGACATGTTTCACACTCTGTGAATGAAGATGCCATGACTAAAAGCACCAACAATCTAAATAATCTCTTAATAAAATCATTAGACCAGGGCTATTCAACTCATGTTTCTTGAGGGCCAAATTTGACCGAAGTCCATAGCCTCAGGGCCGGATAGTTGCACAAAACATCACCACTTTGACTAAATTTAGGGTTCCGCCAAATATCCACAGCACTACAGGTATATCTGTTTCAGTAATGAAAACACTGCTATAGTTTGTGCTTGAATTTGAAGGTTCTACAAAACTTGTAAAACAGTGCTGAACCACAATTAATCATGGACCAGATTGTACTAAAAACAAGGACTAAACTAGGTCCAACAAGTCTAAAACAGAATTAAACCAGAACTAAAACAAGACCCAATCAAGTCTAAGGTATAGTAGCACATTTTTTAACCAGCAAGCAAAAGAAAGTATCTTTTTGTAATGGTGGAAATCTTGAGAGCCTATTTGGCCCTCGGGGTTTAGGTTGAATAGGCCTGCTCTAGACACAAACTCCAAACTCCTGATAAGGCACACCTCACTTATAATCTTGCCAGAACTTCTCTAGTTGAATCCGATGAGTGTATTTTTGCAGAGCCCAAAACATCTGAGGACTTTACAAGGTTTTTGATTCAGCAAACCAAAATGTTAGACAGTCAAACAATGAAGCAGCCTTTGGTCAAGTGTGCACAGGGTCAGTTCAGTCTGTGTGCAGTGGTCAGATGTAGTGTTTGCAGCAGGATCTTGTGCAGACAGATTTACACAGCTCCACACGAGGCAGTGTTGTGTCTGACTGATGTGTAATGAGCTCTGCTTCTGTCCTGTGATTACCATATTTGGAAAAGCGAGAAGGTCAAAGCCTGAACACATCTGCTGCTGAACACAAGTCATCACTCCAAATAATTCTGTGCAACATCAGCTGAAAAGAAGAGGCTGAGCTGTTGTACGAACACAAAACGCTCTGACAAACGTGTCCCGGTCTGTGTCTAGTAAACCAGAGCAGCTTCAGTCCACATCATCAGTTTATAAGAGTCTAAAGTCGAACGAACTTTCAGCTTTGTGAGATGTGAAACCTGTCATTCTCAAAGTGGGGTCAATGAAAATGAAAGAAAATTGAGCTTGAAATAATGATTAACAATTCATTATCCATTAGGGGTGTAACGGCACATACAATTATATTTGATTCAGTTTTCAGGTTTGAAAGGTATTTTTCTGTACATTTTGACTTAAAAAAACGGTGATGAAAAACTGGCAAAACATGGGCTATTCAACTCAAAATATTTCCAATCAAACTGTGTGTGCTGATTCTGAAGTATCAGTAATATTCACACAGCACCTAGAAATCAGCGTGGATGAAAAACAGAAACAAGTTATAACTCCAAAATATTTGCCAGCGCATCGCTTAAAGGGACTATACTCGATTTTTTTGCAACAAGATAACTTAAAAGCAATTTCCCCCTAGCACTGATGCCTTGTTAATGTATCTAATCAGGTGGAAATTAGTCCCCAAAGTCCTGTCTATGTCTAATAAAATCCCGTTTGTGTGCAGCTTTTTCTGTTTTTGTTTTTAGCATTGTGGCTAACTGTTGTTAGCATAGTGACTCACCTCGCTGCTAAAAGCTGTGAAAAAACATTAAAACTCATCATGATGAACAATTCTGAAGCTCAGAATGCATTAGCTACGTGAGGAAATCATGTAGCCTGAAGGAAAAAGGTTAAAATTAATTATTTCTGTTTGTTTACATTTTTATAATGCAAAAATCAGGTACAGTCCCTTTAATAATGTCCTAGAAACAAACCTTATGGAACATTAGTTCCATCCTGGGTCAAGCTAAATCACATTTATTTTCATAAAATTAGTTCAGAAACAATAGACACGTGCACCGAGCCTATGTGCTGTACTGAAGTGATTCATGACAATCATGTGTACTGTTACACCCCTATTGTCCATTTTAAAAATCTCTTCTATGACTTCTATGTACACGAAAAGGCCCTGGGCCACCTGAGAATTAAACCCAGGACCTTCTTGCTATGAGGGATAAGCACTAACCACTGTGCCACAGTGGGTGAAAGTTACAACACATTTAAAAAAAGCCTTTCTGTTGTATGTTGCCATGAAATCTCTAACAGCTCATTTCACAAATTTTCAATCTAGTCCAGCTTCCAGAGGCGTTCCTTTTCTTGTAAAGCAATGAAAGGCTCTCACACAGCGATCCGTCCGGTCCAGCGAGTCGTACATCTGGATTTTTTCCATGGAAAAGAAAATCTTTTTTCATGAAGTTGTGAAAACAAAACAAACATGAAACCAGCCGAGTGCTGGTGAAGTGCATCTTCTGGTTTTCAAAATAAAATCATTATGCTACTACTACTAAAACAAATACGTCAAAATTATAGAAATATATACGACTACAGTATATAGCACATGAAGGTAAATAAACGTCCCACATTGTTTGGCAAAAAAAATTTAATTGAAAATGACCAAAACTCAGCACAAGTTTTCTTTGTTTGCCAGTATGCTCAGTGATCACGTAACCTCCCAAGTTGAACATGAACCATCATGAACTTGTGGTCTCACGATGTCGGTAGTGTCTGTACATGTGCATGATCTGGTCTCAGTGTGAGTGGCCACTGGACCCAGACCAATCCGGATCTGGACCTGGAGGCAGCGTGAGTCCGGTGTTAGAGGCTAGATCCATTCACAGACAGTGTTCCTTTTGCCTAAGCTGACTTATCTTATGAGTTGTGTGATTTGAAAATGGATTCTTCACTAGTTTGTTTGAAGAACACGAGGCACAACTCACAAAAAGCTTGATGTTTGTCTTTTGTAGAAGCTTTAGATGTTGCAGCAGCGGAGTTAAAACGACAGACATTGTTCTAAAATCCATTCGCTCAATGCAAAGAATGGTAAAACTCTATAATAAGCAGAGGCAGACTGAAAGCACTTATCTGTTCTGTTTTGTGTGACTGTGCCGCTCCATTGTGACTGTGAACAAGCCTCTAAGTGCACCGCATTGATCATTTAATTGGAACTGATTTTTCACAACAATCAGGCTTTTGAGAGCTGAGAAGAATGACTTATTTAGATTTGGTGTGTAGTTTTAATGTTGAAGGAGAAAAGTGCACATAGTTTAACACAGACAGACTTCTAAACTAAAGGAAATTACAGCTGTAGTTTTGTATTGTGTCTTTTGTGCAGTGTTGGACTAAAAATGCCTTTGTATTTGGATTACATATAATGATGAAAGTTACAATCGTTCTTTTTTATTTTTTGTAACAGTGTAAGGTGCATTTCTTTGTCTAAAGACTGAACTCTGCTTCAAACCACAGACGAGAACAGTTTAGAAATGACAGAAGCTCAGTTTCAATTATATATGTGATTAACTTTGCTGTTTTAAAATGCTGCCTTTCAAAGCTACAATGAACACGTGTGAATGGAGTCTGCTGCCTGTTACAGTGAAAAGCCACTATGATCTGAACAGAAGGGTTTATTGTTAAAGGAAACGACTTAAAATGTGTAATACATGTTGTCAAAGTATCTTTTTAGTTGAACATGAGTTTCGGATGTGTTCCACAAACGTCTCATACTAAAGTGTTTGGCCAATAAAATTCAGAGTGTGTTTGTTAATATTGTTCGTCTTTGGCTAACTCACATCTAAAAGCAACTTAAAGTTGTGAAAAGGTGCTTATAACACAATGTGGTGATGAGTGAGTATGAAACTCACTCATCACCACAAAAGGTAAGTGAGCATAACATGGCTGCTGTTAATTTGGATTTAAAAATGACAATGGCCCCTCTTACCCCTGCCGTACACTGGGTGTGAGTTCGATGTGAAGCGTGACTCGCACGACTCTTGCAAGACTTACAAAGTGCTTAAAACCAATGCTCCCTTGTACACAGACCTCGGTGCAGTGCGACCGCACGTCTGAGAGTTGCGCGAGTGTGTGGAAAGAATCTGTAGAGAGTCCATTTTTGTCGGAGGTCGCAGCGGTCTGATGCGGCTTTCAAGTCATAATACGAGCATTCTCGCAGTAATCCATGTGAATCCGCGCGCTTTGGGCAATAACGGACCGCAGTGGACTGCTGCTGGTGTACAAGGCACATCGCAAGAAACTCGGACACGTCTCGGACCGAACTCGCCTCGCAGTCTGTGTGTATAGGGCGTTACAGAGGGATTATCAGTCGACGTCACTTTCCACTGTCGCCTGCAGAAAGATACACTCTTCATCTGGGCTGGGGAAACTTCTTTGATAAAAACAACAAATCAGGATGTGGGGTTAGTTGTTTTGATCAGGTTTGAACCTCTGAAGCTACATTCTGCCTATTGACACAGAATGTAGGTCATTCACTCACCTGAATGTAACATGTATGAGTCGTAAAGACTAATTTCATTCACAAATGTTGATTTGGCAGCATAACTGTTGTTTTCACATTGATAAACTCTTGTAGTTAGCGGACAACAGCGCTGGTTAGTGTTGCTGCTCCAGCTTGTGACAGACAGCCGCGCATCTTTCTGATGGTGGACGGGACATGTTTTTTGCGTATTATTTGTCTCATTATCAATCTCGCACATGAGTTTCTTTTGATTCTGAGCCTCACGTGCGTCTCAGCATGGATCATGTCACTGTTCATTTCCTGATTTTGTTTCGATCTTGGGCCTTTTGTGTTCACAAAACAAACGAACCGCTCTCAGGGCTCGATTCAACCGAGCCGAGACCGACCTCTCTAACTGGACCAGATTTTGACATTTTGGACCGAATCAGAGTTTGTTTGCGCGTTCACAATTACCCAATCGAAGCAAACTATCCAGGCAAATTAATCCTGATCTGAATCAAAAGTGTATTGTGAATGCAGCCTAAAGGTTTTATTGAATTTTTGCCTGTATATTTTTTACTTAATAGTTGCAAATGCTCTTGTGCTGACATGTTTTTTATCTATAGTCTCCTTTTCTTTTTCATCATTGTTACACACCTTTCTTTAAACTTAACTCGACTTCGTACATTGTGTCCTCTGAGGTATTTTTTATTTTGTTCGGTGACTGCAGTGTCGTATGTATGGGCCATGTGTCTGTGGGCGGGGCTTCTCCTCTTCACCACCTGGACTCCGCTCGGTGCCAGAGAAGCGGCGGCCATATTGTCAGGTTGTCAGTGTGAGAACAGGAGCCGGGTGTGACTGCGCGACCAAAATAGAACCGAGAGTCAACAGGAGGGAGATCGCTGCTCGTCTGAAGTCTGCAGACGGTCTCTCTGTTAGGTTGTCTTTTAAGTAAGGTCTGCCTGTTACAAGGAGACAAACTTTATCTTTAGTAAAGCTCTGGAATGATCACATGTGCAAAGGTCTAGGTCTAGTAGAAGTGTTTGATAAATGTAAATGTTATTGGTGTTGCAAAATGACTGTTTTGAGTTTGCTTTGTCATCATAAAGTTCTGTCAGTGAGATGCTATTCCACTCCAGTGTTTCTCAATCAGAACGTTTACATGATCAGGGAAGTCAGACTAGGCTAGAAAACCAGACTCTTATTTGGTTTCCCCTCAAACCAGTCGGACCAGTGTTGCTTTTGTTTACATGCACGAGTAAACCTATTAACCTGGAGAGACTGGTCCTGCTGTATCAGATTCACTACTCTATAATTCAGACTGCATTACATTGATTTATGTTGACTTATTGTCTTTATCCAGCTGTAACCAATTGTCTGTTTACATGAGTCTGAAATCAGACTACAGTCGGTTGGGACCACATGCGCCAATTGGTTTTCTGAAGCTCCTCTCTAGGTCTGCCCGGGTTTACTGCGCTTTGGAAAACTGGTTTAAAGCAGGCTAGGCTAGTTTTCTGGTTTTCCTGGCTTCCATGTAAATGCCCTGACTAATACAGGAAGATCTAGTGCAGTGCTTCCCAAAGTGGAGGTCGTGAGGTTCAATCTGGAGGTCGCGAAATTGATGTACCGTAATTTTCGCCCTATTGAGCGCACCTGAACATAAGCTGCACCAACTAGATTTAAATAAGAAAATACAAAGTGCACACATAGGCGCACTTATTAATAGTAAGGTAATTTTACTAGGGCACCCAGTTTATTGTGTTTTTATTGCCTTAATGCAAAAGTATTTAACTGTGATAAGTTTTGACACAAATAATCACATGCTTATTTTTCACCATTGAAGCACTCCAGTGATTCGAGGTTCATAGAAAAACAGTGTACAGCAGAAAGAGTCCCAGACAGGCTCCGCTGGTTCACTTTTGTAGGCGTTGGTAACTTTTCCACTCGGTCGCACCACTTTCCCATGTCGTGCTGAAGTCATTGTGCATGATCACTAAATGTGATGTTTGTTCACTGATGTTGCTGAACATATCCAGTATCCACATAGTCTTTCAAAACTCCAGCAAAAACTTTGAAGTTCTACTTTGGCGGTTAGCGTAAGGCTTCGCTATTCTAACACTTCCTGTGACTCCTACACAATAAAAGCTCTATTCTCCAGCTGGAGAAAACCGCTTTAATGAAAGTACACACTTGCAGGTCTATTTTGATGTACAACATGTCATGATTAATTGTTTGTGGAGGTGTGATTATTGTTTAAAATGAGCAAAAAGGCCTGACAGAGAAGGAGGGTCAAAGCAAGAATAGGGCGCCAGTGAAAGAGTTAACTCAGAAATTCATTTTGCACTTTACATTCTTACCTTTACACACAAAAACGCAATGATCACTTATACAAGTTCATGCTCTTCTTCCTGGAAAGCAGCGATTTGTTGAAGCAAAAGAGTACCTGCCTACAGTGGAGCGAACAAAGCCCAATGATGCAACGAAGTAAAATTAAACCTTGGTTCGAACCCTCCATCAGAAAAGCTACAGAGGTGACTGATTGTATTTTACCAAATCCGTCCTCCTTGTTTTAAAAATCTTCTCCGTTCTCCTGCTAAACCCTCACCTTTATTAAACCCTTGGCAGTTTCACTTACACGCTTTCCTACATCTCCTTGTCTTGCTTTCAGCGCGTTAGCTCAGGGTCGTCTCATTTGAATATGTTAACATCCTCCACCTCGCATTACGCTCTCTCTCTCTCTTTTTCCTCTGTACACAACCCCGTCGCCGCGGTAACGGGAAGCAGACAGGCCCATTCAAAAGGCCATTACCTCTCCCATCTCGGGCCGTTTCTATTATTATGCATGAGCCGTAATTAGTTGTCACACATGTTAGCGCGCCGTGCTAGCCGCTCGGAGATAACCCGACCTGAATGCATTAGCCATCCTCGTATCTGATCCACCTTTCATGAAGGAGGTGTCGTTTTGGTCACGGTGATTGTGTTTAATATAATGGTGGTATTGGTTTCTCTGGAAATCCTGAAATAGATAGAAATACTACTACTACTTTATTCTATCAAATACAAAGATTACTTGTTGTTACCTGAATACAGTTAAAATAGAATTAGCTTTATTGTGTACCGAGTTGCCATTTTGTAAATGACAAAGCAGTGTGGATGGGTTTTTATAAGACTGAAAGGTTGTTGGGTTTGAATCCTGTACATGTAAACATAAAAACCTACTTGTCATTGATCTTGTTTATTAAAGACCAATTCATACTTCATAAGAAAAAGAACTTCATTCGTCCAGCTCCGGCTGTACGAACAAAATGACATCATAACCCTGTGACGAGTTGGCCACTGTCCTTACGCTTATTCCCCTACGGTAGTAAGCGATAGCGAACAAATTATGAATGTTTGTACATCTTTTGTATGCCAGTTCGTGCATGTTGTTCTTGACATCAGCTGAGCAGACCTGTGCGGCAGCTCAACTAGGCTCTGATTGGCTATTTTTTTCCAAAGTGGGCAGGATTTCTCATACGTAGAATGTACTGCTGAATCTATTGACAGTTCTGTGCTACGTATGTTGTATTCAGCAGCCGAACAATGCCACTAACTTTGTCAGTTTCCTCCGGTCAGCACAAAGTACCCTCGTAACTGATAACCTCCCGTTTGTTTGTAGGTAAATGTTTAATAAGGACAATGTCCAGTTACATTTTGCACAAAGGCAGAGATGCTTGTACCAGATTCTAGCTTTATAGATCATTTCCATCTGTAGTCCTGGGGAGGGGAGGCACATTGACCATGTTTTTAGTTGTAGGAATAAACCAGATACCTGCAGGAAACCTGCGCAGACACAAAGAGAACATGCAAATTCTACATAAAAAGGCTCGGGAGTCGACCGATCCTTCTTTCTATGAGGCCAGTGGGCTAACAGCGTTCCTCACAGGACTGCTGCTGTCTCACATTTAAGGCAATAGAAAATAGAAATGTTGATAATAGAATTATTTAACAAATCAACTAAATAACTACTACTGACTAGGTCAAAAATAAATAATACCAATAACATGCAGGTTAGAGAACGCTTGGTGTTGGATGTAGGTTGAGGCACCAAGTATGAATCACTCCAACTGCAGCTGCTGTCACTGAGTGGGGGGACTTACTGTGTGAAGCACTTTGGTAGACATCTGCCTGTGTAAATGGGCAATATAAATAAAAACATTCATTCATTCATAAAGTTATTATGTAGCTTTTATTTTGCAGAGGATGATGTAATACCATTTTTGTCAGACTTTGGAATGTGTTCAATCTTAACTTAAGACATAAACACATTTGTGTCGGGCTGACGTGAGGAAGTGATGAGAAGACAGTTCTTCATTCTTCTGGCCAAGACAGTGGTGGATCTGTTTTTCATGGTGTCTGATTTATTTATTTAGGCTCAATTACTCTATTTCTGTCACAAACCAGATAGAACTGTACTTGCAAGACTGAGAGTTTACACCAATTGATATCTTTGATTTGTATATACTTTTACTATACAAGTTGGTTGTTTTTGGTTCTAAATATTATCTTTTCTATCCAATTAGTTGCTTTAATTTCTGCCAAGTGTTTGATTCAGGGTTTAGTTTGTCTTCATGAAAAAAACCCTCACAGATTTGTAAAACCAGTGTTCTCTTTTCCAATTTCGATTCCTTCTGTTTTATTTGCTCTTTGGTCTTTTTTGTGATGAACGCCGAGGGCCGGAGCTTCAAACTGCTTCGCTAAATTTGAGAAAATAATCAAAATGAAGAATGGAGCGTGCGCGTGGTGAAAGGCGGTCGGAGGTGCTGTTTTTGTCCTCGCGTCGATGGGAATAAACCGCACGGCTCCACTCTCCAAAAACTCAAATCTAAGCAAACATGTCCTCCAGTCGCCAGCGTGAAAAGTGAAATATTGGCATCTGCGGTTTCAGACGGAGCGTTTAATTGTGCCGTTTCTGTTGGATCAGGTTTCACACAGCGAGCACAACCGGAGATAAAGGGCTTTTTGGTTATTTTTGGATTTGTGGATGAAAAGTTGTGATTGGAAAATGAGTATAATGGATTTTATCTGTAAAACTTGGCTGGTTTGTGTCAGATTGAAATGTTTATCGCTGTGAATTGAGCTCGACACATTGTCAAACTGGATTGACTCTTGTGGAAAGCAGTCGGTAAAAGGCTGAACGATCATTGTAGGTCGTCATAAAACTTAAGGCTTTTGTTAAAGGAGACATACAGTGTTTTGTTTTTAGTTAAGAACACCTGCAAACAGTATGTAGTAGTAATCATCTCATATCGTACTTCATATAGTTGAATTTTAGAATACCGTGATATGATTGCAACTGCACCACAGCTCATTTTGCAACCGAGGCAAACAGAAATTGTGAATAATATCCCAGTGTTGCCGTGAATAATATCTCAGTGTTGCCAGATTTTCAGCAATTATTAAGTGACAAGCCTTCAAAAAGCCAAAACAAACCATCTCATCATTAATAAAAACTTTAAAACACATTTTGTGCTTCATATTTCAGTCATTAGTGGGGATATTTTCATAGATCAAACTTTAAAAACAGCTAAAATTCACAACCCTTGACTGTCAAAATTCATAGTGACTTTCCAAATTTGGAAGCCCAATGTCCTTTAAAGATGAAGATACATGGCTAAGGCCTATATAGTCTAGGTATATCGTCATATATCGTCACTATATCGTTACCGCAAATGTTTTCTTTCAAACCGTGATGACAATTTTAGGCCATATTGCCCTGCTCTATTTTTGTAAAGCACAAAATTGATTTAAATTGTCATAAACACACTGCACACTACAGGAGTTTTGGCCCGATTTTAAGCCCGATGTGTCCCTCTACGAGTTCAGGAAGGCATGGCCAGAATAAGGATTTTTAGTAAGAGATTTTTTGTTGTTTCTCTCCTTATGTCTGTGGGGTTCATTGGCAATTCTGATTCTGTTTTGTCAGGAGCACTATGGTTAGATTCACCTGCTGCACGAGCAAAGGATTAAGACAAAGAAGCATCTGGATGCATCTGCTTGTGACGACAGCTTGTACGACATGCCTCCTCTTAAATGATAAAGTAAACAAAGGATGAAATCTTATATTGGCTTTGTCAACATATCTTGTAATTATTGCATAGCATTACGCCCAAGACAAAATTTTTATTTTACCTTTCATTTACCACAATGCTTCATTGTAACAGCTCCTTACCTCTAATTGGCTCTGTGCATGGAATGTCAGTTGGCTTGTGTATTTTCAAAATAGCTAACTTCTGTACTCATGTACATTTCCTGTTCAATTCATTTATCATTTTAAAATGAATAAATATTTAGAAGATCCAGGAACAGAGTGGTGAAAGTCAGTGAAAGCTTGTTAAAGACTTTACAATCAGGAGAATATTTCACCAAATGACAGTTGTGTTTATATAAAGAGGTGTAAATGTGTAAATGCTAACGCTAACAGGAAATACCCAGGAGTTATACAGGAACATAAACAAACATAAACAAGTTCTGTGTGCAGAGAGTGTCATTCCCAATCCGAATCACTTGCTGAAAATGAGTCAATCGTTAGCTTGATTATATTTTCATTGTTTAAACTGCCAGTTCAAAACAAGCTTCTTTTTTTTTTCTTTTTAATTCTTCCACATTTAAGAAACTGCAGTTGTGAAATTTTGTCATATTTGCTGCTCCTGTCCAACTTGTGAGTAAGTTATTACCGCGACCAAAATGTCAAACTGTAGAAAAGCACGCAAAAGATTGAGCAAATACTTATTCTAATCATGCTCACAACATTTTTCAGAAAAGCGTCATGTAACCTGTCATATCCAGTTCATTTTCACCACAAATCCAGCCGTATTTCTGTCTCCGGCTCGTCTCTGTCAGTGCGTTTGCCTCCGGTTGAAAGAACGTCAGTCGCAGCCTTTGTTCAGTCTGGTGAAAAGCAGCAGTGAGTGTGTGGTCTTCGCGGAGGAAAAGAGCGACGCGGCGGGTGTTTTGGGGTTTCCTGTGGTCCGGGTCAGAGGTTAAGCCTATGGGGGTCCTCCGAGATGGGCCCCTGCTGAATGGGATGGTATAATGCCCCAAAACATGATTCACCGCTCAGGCATTTGTGTCTCCTCTTCTCCTCCACGAATCAGAGAGAGAGAGAAGACCGGTTTAGACCAGAGAGGATGTTAAGGACACATATTATGGAAAATTTACTTTTTTTTTAACATTGTTTCCTCATCACAACACAGTTGGAGTTTTGTCTGAGATAATGTCGTTGTCTTTATATGAGTCTCATAAAACACATATTTCTGCAGTCTTAGCATGTCAGCAAGCTCGATTTGATTGTGTGACATTCCTTTGCACCAGTAGATCGAGCTCTAACTCAATTCTGATGTGGGAAGCACTTGTCAGTATTGTGTCACCTACACTTTTTTATTGGTTCTGTGCCTGGTTTGTGGTGCTCAGAAGTATGTTTACTAGGCCCGTGAGCTACTTAAGAACATACTGTAGTTTGATTGACAAGCTAACAGGCAATAGAAAAGAGGCAGCCTCACTTTCTATTGGCCAATGCTGACAGGCCTCAGCGTGTTTTTAAATTTCTTTTTTGTTTACAAGTTTTATAAGTAAGCTATTTTTAGCCAAGTTTGACTGGTGTTTTATACCTTTAATGGTGGGGTAGCTGATTTTCACACTGCAAACACGATTTAGGTTTAAATCTGACAACTTCCTCTCAAAATCCTTCAAATCATGGTTAATATTGACATGTACTCATTTGGCTGCAATTACGGCTCATAACTTCATTTTACAAATAGCAAAGTGAAAATGGAGAAAATTCTTTATTATTCAATACAGACAGTACTCCGAGGTCAATTTGTTTGATTGCTGTTATCCACTCTCAGTCCCTCCGTTTGCCTTCTCCTTATGGCGGTGTAGTCCCTCATTCATCCAGGAGTGATCCATAGTAGAAGTCTTCAAAGTAGTCATCTGGACAGTGTTTCCGAAGATCAAGACGTTTCGACTCTCATCCGAAAGTCATTTCAATCTGGTTCAATCTGATTGAAAATGACTTTCGGATGAGAGTCGAAACGTCTTGATCTTCGGAAACAATGTCCAGATGACTACTTTGAAGACTTCTACTACTTCTCCTTATGGTTTTATAGCAGAAAGTTTTGTTTGCATTGTGTTTGTGGAGAGTTTAGAGGCTTAGCTTCAATTTAAGACTGAAAGATTGCACTAGATGCATACGTCAGATTTCCCTGTTAATAATAAACATTTACAACAGCCTTTCAAGCCAGTACCACGAATTATTCTAGTTAAATCCAACTTAATTAACACACATTTTGTCACACGGACGGTTTTTATTTCTGCCAAATTCCAGACACAGTTCCAACAACTAAAACAATGACAGAAAAGCTTCCAGTGTTGCGAGGAGAAGACACAATGAGTTTTTGGTTTTGGTCGACAAACAGCAGCTAAATGGAGTCACTGAGACGAGTTCATTAGCGTCATGAAGCTACGTTTAGCCGCGGGGGCCAGAGAGGATTGTGGGTAAGTGGCGGGTCTGGGTTGTATTGATAGTTACAGCTCATCTGTCGTCGCCCCATTCAATTAACCTGCTGCCACGGCGCTGGGCGAGCGGGGGAGAGAGAGAGAGGATAACGTACGGCTGCCAACGGAGAGCGAGGCTTTAGGGAAGGAAAGAAGAAACAAGGAGAAACAATAAGTTATAAAGGCTATAAAAGTTAAGGAGGGTAGCCCCAGGAGATTTCTGATTATTATTAATAGTGGTTCCTGATAAAAGCACACAGCATTTTGAACTACAGGTCCCAGAATACACTGAGCCTCATGAGTCCGACTGGATAACAGGCCTATGGAAATATAAAGGCTTATACCTGAGATGTGACTAAAAAAAAAATGCACTGGAAAGCAAAAACTGCATTCAATTTGTCCAACATTTAAAGGACAATCTGTACACTATAATATATAATGTAACATAATGTAAATGTTACATTATAAATCTTGAGAATGACAGAGCGAGAGAGAGTGACCCAGTAAGAAATACTGACATAATAATTTCCATTGTGAATCTTGGTGGAGTGTAAATGGTAAATGGTCTCTATTTATATAGCGCTTTTCCACCTTACAAGGCACTCAAAGCGCTTTACATTCAGGGATCCACTACCCAGTGTACTCAGACCTGAGGCAATGGGGTTAAGGCTTGCCCAAGGACACAACGACAATTACTCTTGTCGTCCCACCTGTGGCACCTGGTGTTCCTCCCATCCATGTTCTAACCAGGTCCTTTTTGCTTAGCTTCTGAATCAGACGGGATCAGGCTTCGACAAGCAGGTATGGCACATATAAACACATAAACATTCTATGCGCAAAATAACAGATACTTTAACTATTGTAAAATATGCCCTTTTGGTCTACATTACCTCCAGATTAAAGCAAATTGCATGTACTTTTTAATTTTCCAACCCCCTGCCTTCAGAACTACTAGATAGCCTATAGAGGGATTTCAGTCACATCACTCTGCCTACTGCACATGCGTATGCAGAAACGTCTGATTACATGGGGAAACTACTTTGAATTAAACAATGAACGAGACGACAGCTAGATGTATTAATTAGGTTGAACCAGTCGTCGACGTCTGTCTCCTTTAGCTGGAACAGCTTTTTCCTCGCCGTTTTTTCACTCACCTGAATAAACTTTAAGGGTCATAGGTCTGTTTGTGTTATGAGAGGCGGCTCTTTCTACAGGCGGTGCATGCGGGGTGTGCGCACCGTTGTGATGAACAAAAAATCCCTCTGTATAGATAAAGTGAATTCTATAGGGACTCCTATTACAACAACAAGGGGAACAAATGCACCTGCTGATAGTTTAATAATGGGCCTATTCACCTCAGAAAATGTGAATGTATACAAAACAAGTCTAATCACCAATGACAGGAAATTACACCTGTCTTTTCTAAATTTTTGGAAGGGCCCCCAAGCCCCTGCCAGAGTGTGATTTATGGCTCAAATTTTCTACCAGTGCTACTTACATTTTCTATTTTTATGCTAAACACCAATTAAACCAATGAAACCAGAATTGTATATATGCTGTATTTTATGTAGAAAAACATGTGTAAGCATTTCTAATTTTCATGCCACTAAATGGATTGGGCTGGGGCTGATATAGTGTCCAGGGCTGTTTTTTTAGCCCCAGTCTGCCCCTGAATAAATGAATGAATACAGTTTGAAAAGTGTCTTGTCCTCGTATCTTCTTCAATCCCATAAAACACAGAGTAGAGTCGTCTCCTACAGCAGCATTACTTCACTAATCAGAAGCAAAGCCCAGGAGGAGAGTCTAATTGTAATTGTCCAATCATGTCTCAGCGCTTCATTATTGGTTCTCCATTAAGTCCTGTTCAAGTGTTTCCTCTGTTAAGTGCCATTGATGCTGTTTGTTGTTGTGTTTTTAGTGACTTGCTTTTAGGCACGTCAGAAAACAAGCAAAATGTTTAGTGAAATCTTAAATATACTTCACTATAACCTGTCAAACGCACCTTAAAAAACCCTCACTAACTGCTACTTTTGCACATTTTCTTTAGGCTTACCATGTCCGGAGGATGCATGATTTTTCTCCTTTTTCTCTCTTCATTTGCCTTTAATTAAAACCTCTGCAGTGCTTAAAGAAGGAACAGCTCGCAGGCTCAATCCGCGACGAGAAAACACAAGATCGTTTCCGCTCCTCGCTGCTCACGGTGCGACCCTTTTAATGGAAATAAAACATTTAACGAGGACTTAAGAACGCGGCCAGAGGAGTTTTAGCGGCGTCGTTTAAATTTGTGAGGAAATACGGAGGGTCTCTTTGAATAAATCTCGACGGTTTCGCGGATCGTGATTTGTGCTCGCTCAAGTGGAAGTAGTAAATTCGGACCATTAGCTTTGCATAAATCAGACTGGGAGATTATCTTGGTCTGAAGATGAGAGACTGACCAAAGATGAAGCAGCTAAAATATTTAAAATTATGCTTGTAAACCTGCCAAGACTCAAGATTGGATTAGTTTCTTTAACAGTTAGTTGGAGGTTGTTTTAGTTGTTGAATTGGTTATATTCACGGATCTCATAACCAACAGAGCTTTAACTTGTCAATACACACTCAAATAAAAATAATAAATAAATTCAAATGAATCAGCCCTCGGGATGATTTCAAATTATTATTGATTATTCTATATGTCTCAAGTCTTTCGCCACAAGTCCCTGGTCAAAGAGACAAGTCCAAGTTATAGCCCCTCAAGTCTAAGTCGAGTCCAAGTCCTCTGCTTTTGATTTTAAGTCTTATCAAACTACCAACTACACTTTTCTACATCTTTATTGAGTTTTATAAAAAGAGAGCATGAACATGTTTCATTTTATAGATGTAAAACTAAACAATTTTTGAGGAAAAGCTCTCAAGTCACTGACGTTCAAGTCCAAGTCAGGGCCAAGTCGGTTTTATCAAGTCAAGTCTCAAGTCATCCAAATAGTGACTCAAGTTGGACTTATGTCCAAGTCATAACTTGCAAGTTTACAACTCTGGTCTATAAAACTTCTAAAATGCACTGGAATGCAGCTAATATCTTGCAATTTGGCCAGAATTTTCATGTGGAGGACAGCCTGATCCTATCTAAACACTTTTTTTTTAAATATATGTTATTTAGGCTGTTGTGTTAGGCTTTTTGTTATAACATAGTCTGGACTAAAATGAGGTCCTCCACCAACTTTAACTCCGATCATCCTCACCCTCCATTTGAGTTTGACATACCCTGGACTCAAAATTTTGTTACAGCTGGTGGTGCATAGTGTTAACCTGGCCAGCCAGATGGTTTATCTCACGATATTTGTGAATTCACAAACTCGAGATAAACCATTTGGTCTTCCAGCATTCAAGCTAAACAAAGATGGCGGCTCCCGTGGATGTACGTGTTGTCTGCTGCTTTTGATGCGGTTTTAGCAGAAATACAGAGTAATTTCTTTCTGAAAGAAATTACTCTGTATTTCTGTATATGTATCTGTATTTCTAAACACCCTACCTTTTCCCAAACACTTTCAGCGAGTCAAGTTCCAGATGGATACTGTGGAAGAACTCAAATCGTAGTTCAACACAGATCCATCTGGCGTGAGCCAGGTTAACATGTACCTCTGGCCCAGAGGACGTGCCTTTGTGTTTGTAAATTTGTGTGCTTCTGTGCTTCTGTGGATGTTTTATCCTTCAGAATCAATGTAGGACTTCAAAACAACGCAGAAGCTCTCAGAGATCTACCTATGACATCACAGACCTGGGACATTCAGAACAGTCTTTTCTGAAGCTCAGAGGGGCAAGAATAGTATCTCACAGACAGAACTTCAGCTGTGGTTTTGATGTGGAAGCAGTGCTATTACATGATCCAAAAGTCTGATCAAATTAACATCTCTATGTATATATTTTCAATTGGCCACTGTTCAACTCACTTCTACCAGCTGTCATACTCTAACTGAGGTAAAAAGTATATTTTTGTCCATCAGTGGTGTAGTTTCCTCTAAATGTGTGCCTTCTCTTCTCGATGGACCACTGACCCAGATCTGCTGTTGACATTTTGGCTGAGCTCACACTTGTCCCAGCCACAGTTTGTCTGGGGAAAACACTGCGTACCGTCCAAAACCGGAGCCTTTGGAGCTTTTGTGCACCACTTTGGCAGCGAAAAGAGGAGAAAACGTGAGCGAGAAGCACGTTCAGAGGATCGATACGGAATAACGAGTGATTCCGAGGAGAGAGAGGGTTGTACTGTCACACTCCGGGGCTCCACGCTGGCAAAATGTCCCACGTTTGAGCCAGAAAACAGATTTGAGAGAGAGAAGCAGACTGTGGAGAAGTGTGGTGGAGCTGGGCGAGCGACAAAGAGCAGCGCTGTGGAAAGTCAGAAGTTAAAATAACTCAAATGTTTGTGTTGATGTGAGTTAACAATGTGAGGAGTCAAAGAGTTTTAAATTAGAGAGGAGAGAGAGAGAGAGAGAGAGAGAGAGAGAGAGAGAGAGAGAGAGAGAGAAGAGAGAGAGACAGAGAGAGAGAGAGAAAGAGAGACAGAGAGAGAGAAGAAGAGAGAGGGAAAGAAAGAGAGAGAGAGGAGAGAGAGAGAGAGGAGAGAGAAAGAGAGCGACAGAGAGAGAGAAGAGAGCGGGGGCGAAAAAGAGAGAGAGAGGGGAGGAGAGAGAAGGAGAGAGAGAGAAGAGAAGAGAGAAAGATAAGAGAGAGAGAGAGAGAGAAGAGAGAGAGAGAGAGAGAGAGAGAGAGGAGGAGAGAGAGAGAAAGAGAGAGAAAGATAAGAGAGAGAGGAGGGAAAGAGAGAAGAGAGAGGGGGCGAAAAGAGAGAGGGAGGGAGAGAGAAAGAGAGAGAAAGATAAGAGAGGAGGAGGAAAGAGAGGGAGAGAGAGAGAGAGAAGGGAAAGAGAGAGAAAGGGATAGGAAAGAGAGAGAGGAGAAAGAGAGAGAGAGGATAGAAAAGAGTGAGAGAGGGAAAGAGAGAGAGAAGAAGAGAGAGAATGAAAGGGAGAGAGAAAAGAGAGAGAAAGAGAAAATGAAAGCGAGAAGAGAGATAAATGAAAGGGAGAGGAGGGAGAGAGAGAGAGAAATGAAAGAGAGAGTATGGAGAAGGAGACAGATAGGAGAGAGAAAAGAGAGAGAGAAAGAGTATGAAGATGGAGAGTGAGTGAGTGAGTGAGTGAGTGAGGAGTGAGAGAGCGAGAAGATGAGGGAAGGCGAGAAATCAAGAAAGAGGAGAGAGAGAAATGAAAGAGAGAGACACAAATAAAAGAGGGAAAAGAAGAGAGAGAGAGGAGGGAAATGAAAGTGTGAGAGAGAAAGAGAAAAGTATGGTGAAGGAGAGAGATCGGAGAGAGCAAGAAAGAGAGTATAGAAAAGGAGAGAGAGAAGAGGTTGAGGTGGAGAGGAAGTTTGTCTGTATTTGTTGTTGTTAGCATTGTGGCTAACTGTTATAAGCATACCGACACATCACGCTCCAAACATACTTACATACAACATAGTTCACAAATTTGCACTATACTGTTTTAAATATGACAGAATAAACCCATTTACATTACATTTGTCTGTTCTGATTATACATTCTTATCTTTATCTCTTTTTAGTGGCTGTTAAAATAAATCCCCCTTTTAGTCCACCTCATATCTCTTTGTCGTAACGTGATTTCCCACTAAACGAACCTTCCCAAAGTACAATCCCCTCCAGTTTTTCAACACATCGCGCTGAAAACTTTTGCATTGCCTCATCTCTGACTTCTTCTTTGTTCGGCATCAAACGCGACCCAAACGTCTGATCAAAGACAAGAACGGCGCTGCAAACTCGGTGAGAAGAAAAAGACCGAGTGCAGAAAGAAACAGCAGCGGCCTCATATGTATGCTAATCCCGACTCCGGCTCTTGAACTGGACTTGTTTGGCTTGGATAAAGTGTTGGCGGCGCGGTTTCCCTGTTTACACTATAAACAGAAGCGGCTACAGGTCGTCGGTGTGATTTTGTATTAGCAACAGTCGCTAACCTCAGCAGTGGATCAACTTGAGTCCATAACATGTCGCTGTGGGTTTTGGATTGAGTTTAATGAGGAAAAATGGCATTGGCGTGCTAAGCTAGTCTGTGCTAACCTTGGCGTTACAAACTATTCAGACTGAGATGCAAAGTTAGCTGGATGTTGTGGATGTTTTTCAGATCCAGTTCTTTCAATTGATGATTAGCCTAGTTCTTTTTAAAGCTGCAAAACCGGACACAGCCTGGATCGTAATGTGTTGCCAGATGTGCGACCAAGCAGTAAAAAAAATTGTGATCTCAGCCCTTCATTTGTTGAACCTTTTGTGTCACCGTAGAAAAGGTGTTAATACATTTGACGTGTTTTTTGTAATTTTTTTCCCCAGAAAAACCTCCAAAAATTACTTCCTTTTGACTTGTGTGCTGCTCAAGAGCAAAAAAAAACTCAACCCGGTTTCCAAAAAAAACCCAAAGTTGCTACATAAAGAACCAGAATTGGCAGTGAGGGTGGAGTCTGGGAGGTTTGGAGCCTGGACTTGAGTCAATCAGATCTTAAACTCCGCCCCTGCAGCAAGTATCTTCTGTGATTAGGGGAGTCTGATGTCATAGTACACTTGAGTTCTTAAGGCCAACACCCACAGGACGCTCTGCTGGGTGGAAAATTGGGCTCCACTGTTTTCTGACCTGGTGTTTCTGCATGAGGTGGTGCACCTCTGCATCTCAATCCTGTTTTGTTGATTTGGGATGCACTGTGGCACCTGAAATAGTCCTTGCCAGCATCCATAGTTTCTTCTTCTATGACTCAAAAAGCACATAAGTCTGCATTTTGAACTAAATATACCTACTTTTTGGCCCTTTTTAGACAATCTTAAAATTGATCTTACTCCTTGCAATCATGAATAAAACGTGTGGGTTTGACACGTGGCAAGAAATGCGCCACAGGCAGCGTCAATTTGTAAGCTCAGCAGCCAGTTTACCTTTTATATTTTTATAGTTTTTACATTGAATCCTCTGAACTCCCATCCTAAGGTTTGCATTTGGGGATCTCAAACTACCAGTGGTTCAGGTCATCGACGTAGGGATTTCTTCTTGATTTTAACAGCTTGTCTGTACTTATTTGTCTACTGGAATAAACAAAAGCTTATGTATTGTGTTGTGAAGCTTCAACAATCAAATGTAGATCATGACAGTCCATTTTTGATATGTTTCTGTAAAAGGGTTCACAGATGAATCTTAAGTAGAATTAATTCAGAGTGCTCCTCATCATATCCTTCTGACATGTGCCAGGTTAGCCTGTTGGTTTAGGTCGCACTAAACTGTATTTTGAAAATGACTTTGTAAACACCATATGCAGAGTTTTGTAGCAAACACAGTTGATTAAGTGTTTAGTTTTTCTTAAACAGAGGGTTCAGTCTTTGTTTAGTAACAATATGTGGAGCAAACTTTGGAAGAAAACTGTTTTGGCAATGAGTCTTTCTAGTTTTTTTTCTACAAATGAAAGTCATATTTAAGCGGGCCAACAATATGTTGCTGTTGTTCCAAACTCACAAAAGTCCATCTGGCTCCTGCTGTTACACTGAGCCCAGGACAGCAGCAGGTCACAGACTGAGCCAATCACAGCGCAGCGGTGTGGTTTGAGCAGAAGCCAAAGGTGAAGGTGAACCAGAGCGTAAATGGTTGTCATGTTGTTGTTTTTTTTCAAGAGACATACTTTTGGACTAGTAAAAAAATACAGAAAAAAAAAGAGGTGACTTTTTGTTTTTACGAAAAGTGCTTAAAATAATAGTTTTTTTTCCAACTAGAGCATACCAACTTTGATTTGTCGGCTTGTTTTACTATGTGTTCATAGTATTACGTTTTTTTCCCTATTGAGCGCACTGAATATAAGCCGTACACTAGATTTAGTAAAAAATGGTGAGTACCATATCGCATTTGTTAATAGTAAGTCTATGAGATCTATCATTTTGTTGCATTGCCTATAGCCGCATAGCTCAAGCTCTGAAAAGTAGGCTTATAACCAGAAATTCGGTAGCTTAATTTTGTGATCACCTTCAGTGAGGTCTTTCAGATTCCTAAATAGCATTTAGGTTTTTATTGTCCAGTCAAGGGGAAAAGATTGCCAAGACCTTCTGGCTTTGACTCTGATTCTAAATAATAAATTCAGCATGTGTCTGTGAGATTGAGTGACAGATTGAGAATGATTTTTTTACGCCAGTGTTTTCAGCAGTGTTGTATGTCTTATCCCAAAAGTCCAAGCAGAACTTTTAATTCCTCAGACAAACACATTCACTGACTTTGCTTCTGTGTTTCTGTTACGTAACTCTTTTTGTCCCAGCTGAACTCACCTCTCCGTTCTTGTTTTTTTGCGTTCCCCAGGCGACGGAGTGGGCACCCGACGACGAGACGAGGAGGTCCTGTCAGAGCAAAGGCAAAACTGAGGTACGTTTGATCCCAATTACACCCCTGGACATGCTCTGAGCCCCCGTCCTGCTGCGGGACACTGGGACCGTTCATATCTCATCTCTGGTGGTTTTTACAGCGAACAGAGTGATTATAATGACTAAAGAGAGAGAGAGTAGTCATGGTAACCAGCAACAAAGTCTAGGTTTTGGTGTCACTAACAGTTTTGTCACTCACTGCTCAACAACTACAACAGCAAACGTGGACTTAAGGAAATATATTTTGTCAAATATAGATACAAAGAAGTAGAGGGTTTGTGTTAATTCAACAGAAAATGTCTTAAAAGAGGGTGCACGGTAGCAGAGTGGTTAGAGCTCTGGCTTCCCAATAAGGAGGTCGTGGGTTCGACTCCCAGGTCGAACCATATCAACATCTCACGATCTCTCTGGGTGGAGTTTGCATGTTCTCCCCGTGTCACCGTTGGTTTTCTCCGGGTACTCCGGTTTCCTCCCACTGCCAAAAATATGTATGTTTAGGTTAATTGGGCATCACTGTAAATTTCCCTTAGTGAGTGAATGAGAGAGTGAATGGTTGTCTGTCTAACCCTGCGGCAAGTTGGCCACTGTCCAGAGTGTTCCCCGCCTAAGGCCCAAAGTCACTGGGATAGGCTCCAGTCACCCGTGACCCCTAACGGGATTAAGTGGTAGAAAATGAATGAATGTCTTAAAAGAGGTAAAAAGTTTAGCTTCCCATGCCTTTGACATAATATTTCCCCCACATCTTTCCCCCACAACAGGCCACGCTCATGCAAAGTTTACTACTTCGAAAAAAGTGCAGTGACTTGACTCTGGTAAAAGCAAAAGTACAGCTGCAATTTTTTTATTTGAGTAAAAGAACAAAGGTAAAACAATGTAAATTAACTTGGATTAAAAAAGTAAACAATACATAAATAAATACAATGTGGGTGTCTAGATCAATGACTTATGTTTAATGAATTATGATTAATCTGATTTTAGTCATGTTACAAATAGATAATTGTAGCAATAGTAATGTTTGGGCAGTGTTTTGTTTTCCAGATTTTTTTTTTTTTTTTTTTTGCCAAGAATAAAAGAACTTTTTGCTGTCTCCATGGAGACAAGCAGCTCATGTCCAGTTACAGGTGAGATCAGTGGTCAGGCGAGTAGGAATACATATTTGCAATGCAATTATTTTTGTAATAAAAACAACTGAATAGAAATAGAAAATAGACATGTTTACACCAGGTATATTTCTGTCAGAGAAATAACACCTCCAATATATATACAAATATATGCAGCTTTAAAAAGGACAAAACAAGCTTGCTTTGAAAATGTAGGGAGCAGAAAGTACAGATATTTCTTGAAAAATGTAAGAAGAAAAAGTAAAAAGTCACCAGAACTAGTAATACTCAAGTAAAGTACAAACACTCAAGAAAACTTAGTACTTGAGTAAAAATACTTACTGTAGTTACTTGTCACCTCTGGGTGTTGATGCTCAAATAAAACAGCAGAAGCCTGTTTTCTCCGTCTTCTGGGATATGCATCTATGCTCACACCAGGCATTAAAAAATAGTTCAGATTATAGACGTCCTGCTCTATTCATGCATCTTTTGCGGATAGTGTGGCCCTGCTCAGTCACTTTGACAGCCTAAAACACAGCCTGGTCTCACAGATAAGCATGTCAATACACACAATTTGAAACAGCCTGTCATATTAATGCAATTTCTTTTTTTTGCGTCTTATCCAAAAAACTGTCCCAGTTCATTTGGTGAATGTAAAGACGTGTTTATTCATGAAGACTAACACAATCCTAATTCTAACCTTAACCAACTCAAAGCCCAACTTACCCATTTTTGTAACTTCAAATCTAAACTTAGCCGTTAACCCCAAATGTTTGTCCTCAACCACACTGCGCGTCTATACTACGCCAGAAAAATATGTGTAATTGCGCGCTAAAACAGGCAGAAGCGTCGTCATGACACGCAATTTGTCATGGGGTGGTATTTACATGCAAGCCATGAGGCAAGGCAAGGCAAATGTATTTGTATAGTACAATTCATACACAAAGCAGTTAAAAGTGATCTACAAGGCAGGAAAAGATGCAATACAGAAGTAAAACAGCATTATTTCAAAATATAAATAATCTACATAAAATAAAAAATTAAAAATTAAAACAGTATACTTTAAAAGAAGTAAAGAAATAAAGAGTGCAGAAAGGTTTTGAGCCGCGATTTAAACATTGTCGCAGTGGAGGCCTGTCTTACATCTTCAGGAAGTAAAAGCGTCTGCACTCTTCAGAAACCTTTGAGCAGAGAATACATTGCTGACCACCACCAAGCATTCCCTAACCTGTTATTGGTTGGTGTGGCGTACCCAGAGGAAACCACCCAGACATGAGGAGGAACTAACCTGATTTACATCTTGTACTTAGATGAAGGTCACATTTCATGACTAAACCATTCAGAAACCCTTGTATTTCCAAACAGAGCCAGTACTTTTCTTCCCACTGTACGACTGTGAGTAAAGTAACGATGAGAGAACACTGTCATGTCCCTTTAACAAACCAGACTCAATGAAGTGGTGCAGACAGAGTAATCACATGTGAATGTTCAGAACTCAAACATCTTCACAAACTCTGCACCAACACAACTGATTACTGCTTTCACTTTGCCTCCTGCGGCGAGCTCCCCATCGACCAACAACAAAACATGCAATCAATTCTCTCTCCTCCTTCTACTCTCTGCCTCTCTCGCCCTTTTCTTTTTCTCTTCTCTCTCCTGCCTCTCTCATCTCTCTCTCTTTCTCATTCTCTCTATTTCATCTCTTTCTCTTTGTCTCTTGATCTTCCCTCTCGCTCACTCATCTCTCTCTTTCTCTCCTCCTCTCTCTCTCTCTCTCCTCCTCTCTTTTTCTGTCTGTCTCTCCCGGTCATCTCTCACACAGTCCTCTTCTCTCTCTCCTTCTCTCCCACTCTCTCTTTTTGTCTCTCTGTCTGTCTCCTCTCTCTCGCTTTCTCTCTTTCACCCCTTTCTCTCTTTTTCTCTCTCTCCTCTCTGTCTTTCTGTTTCTCTCCTCTCTGTCTCTGATCTCTCTTTCACACACACCACCACACTTCTCAGTTTCTCCTTTCTCTCTCCTTCTGTCTCTCGCCTCTCTCTTTTCTCTCTCCCTCTCCCTTTTCCCCCAGTTTCCCCTCTCCTCCTCTCTCTCTCTGCTTCTCTCTGTCTCTTTCTGTTTTTCTCTCTTTCTCTCTCACCCCCTCTCTCCTCTCTTTCTCTCTCTCTCTGTCTCTCTCGCTCTAGCCTTCTCTCTCTTCCCTCTCCTCTCTTTTCTCTCTCTCTCCTTTCTCTCTCTCTCACTTCCCTCACTCTCTCTGTCCTCTCTTTCTCTCTCTCTTCCCTCTCCTTTCTTTCCTCTCCCTCTCTTTTCCCTCTCTCTCCTTTTTCTCTCACCTCTCTCCTCTCTCTCTTTCTCTCTTTCTTCCCTCTTGTCTCTCTCTGTCTCTTCTCTCTCTTTCTCTCTCTTACCCCCCTCTCTCCCTCTCATCTCCTTTCTCTCTCACCTCTCTCCCCGCTCTCCTCTCTCTCTGTCTCTAAGTCTCTCTTTTACTCTCTCCTCTCTCTCTAGCCTTCTCTCTCTCTCTAGCCTTCTCTCTCTCTCTTTTTTCTCTCACCTGTCTCTTCTCTCTCTCTTCTCTCTCTCCTCTCTCTCTCATACAAAACACCCTCACATTTAGACATAACACTTACATAAACCTCCTCATTACCAAAATCACTTTCTTCTCTTTTGTTCACAAGTATCACACTCTTCTCCGTCTCTTTACCTTTGATTTACCTCAGACACAAAAACTCTCAGACTTTCATCCAGACGCTGAAACACGTGACTGTCAGACTGATACTGCAGAACTAATAAATGTCTCTAAGCCAGTAAAAAGAAAATATATTTAGATTTGGTGTTGTTTGTTTTGCAGATGGAGTGTCAGAATACATCCGTGTTTTGTTGGTGAATAAGACGGAGGTGATGACGTGTGGGACCAACGCGTTTCAGCCGCTCTGCACCACACGAGAGGTAAACACGTCTGTGCTTCTGATGATCCAGGGCCCCAGCGAGCATTATGAGGAGAAAACAGACAAATATCAAGTTAAGCTCATCCATGAAACGGTCATTCTTAATTCACCATTTATCCATTTGATTCAACTTTCTATTTTATAATATATTCAACTTTTTCCCACCTGCTAGAGTAGGTCCAGGCATCGCAGGACTGCAGACAGTTCTCAAAAAGCAGGAAGTACAGTCGTCCAATCAGTGAGCAGAACGAGTGGTATGTGGCCAGAACCAACCAGAGTTGAGACAGCAGACTGTATGTGTCAGACCTGGGCAAACTGCGGCCCAGGGCCAAATGCTGCCCGTGACCTGTTTCAATCAGGCCCCTGAAAAACAGAAATGCATGATGAAGTTTAAGAGACAAAAACTTTGGCTACAACAATAAACTTTGCAGAAGTTTTGAGATTAAATCACAATGTCGTGAGAATAAAATAAAAGCCACAACAAGCTATTTTTCAATACTCAGTTTATTTTTACAAGATTAAAATTGTAATTTGGATCATGGAACATCTGTTGAATCTAATGTGTGTTTTTAAGCAAACATTTGACTATCCAAGTCCAAGTTCTGATAATATTTAGTGTAAAATTACAATTTTATCTCCTAAAACTTTAGGTTTCATCTATTGACCCTATTTTGTCCCGCCCACTGGATTTGCACTTCCTGGCTTGTAGTTTACATGTTTTCTGTCTGTCTTGTGGGGCAATTTCAAACATATGTCATGACAGTTAAAATAAAACCATCGACTGAAGTCTACAGGCTAAATGCAGCTAAACAGGAAGTACATTCCTAGAAAAGTGGGCGGGACAAATAGGGTTAGGCTTATTTTTATGGCTTCAACTTTATTCTATCTATCATTAGTTTTTTTTTTTTTTTCTAGTAAAGTAACTTTTTATTTTCATAAAAAAATGTGTTTATCTCGAAATGTTACAGTTTATTATGGCAAAGCAAACCTTTTATTTGTACTGGTCTATAGTTTGTCAAGAAATGTGTTTGCAATAATGACTGCCCTTATTTGATCCAGATTTCATGAGGTCTGATAAGCCTGTGTGTATTTGGCTGTGTACAGTCACATTTAAGAAGTTAACAGTTTTATGCTAATTTGGACAAATATAACAGGTAAGATGAGTAAAACTGTATATATATGGATTTAAAGATATTAGTGCAGGTAGAGCATTAGGCATGGCATAAAATGGTTTTATTAATTTTATAGAAATAATTTCATGTATTTTTGCTTTATTGTATGTTTTGGCTCATTTTGTACTAAACTTGATTGATTGATGGATTGATTTCCCTGCAGGTGGGGAACATGAGCCGTGTGCTGGAGCGTGTGAACGGCGTGGCTCGCTGTCCGTACGACCCTCGACACAACTCCACCGCTGTAGTGACGAGTCTGGAGAACTGTACGCCGCCACGGTCATCGACTTCTCCGGACGAGACCCTGTGATTTACCGCAGCCTGGGACATCTGCCTCCGCTCAGGACGGCTCAGTACAACTCCAAATGGCTCAACGGTCAGTGCTCTGCTTATGTCTGTGTTTACGCTGAAGATGAAAAGTGTGAAAAAGTGTAGGCTGTTCACTTTACAACTCAACATATTGACGATACTATGTTTTTCAAGGTTCTCTGAGTAAGTCTTCACAGCGAAATGTTGTGATTCTTTTATTAAACACTTCCAAAGTCCAACACTAACGAATTGACCAAATGTAGAACTTTAAGTATTAAAGGGGGCTATGCTCAACCATTGTCATAATGAGATAACATTATTTTACCCCAACTTAACAATAAAAAGATGTGACTTCAGCTCTGCAGTTTTAAAGAGGAAGTCAACAGACCTGATTCTTTTTCCAAGCTGTTAAAATATTTTGTGTTCTCTTAAGTTCCATGTTTATTTACTTCCAGAGTATTTTGTCGCTCTGGAGTATACGTCAGAAACCCCAAATGCACATTTTAGAAGAAAAAAACGCATATAAGCGCACTTTTTGGGGAAATTAATTACATAATCCGGCACCATAAACAGACGCGGGACACGTTTTTCATCCTGCTCCTGTCTGAGCTTTTTTCTGACACGAAGACACGGCGGCCAAGGGTGGCTGACATGAGGCAAAACTACAAGATCCAGATCAAAACATGACTAAACTCTGCATTAATCATCTTATATTAACACTAAATCATCTGCAATAAGCATTGTGTCCATTTGACATTAAAGAATCGCATGTGACTCGAGTGGAGCTGTTTCTTACCCGCAGCAGTTCCACACATCATTTCCCTAAATCCACTGCCTGTTTTTGGTCCAACTCCATTTCCGTCTCTTCGAGTCCATGCATAAACAGCAGTCCTTTATTCATTCTCTGGAAAGTTATTCTCTACGCTGCTTCTGCCGTAGCTCTGCAAGTGGAAATGCAGCTGTGAGTTTTCGTTGTTTACCAGCCCACCACCTGACAAACATCAGTGTTTGTCTTTAGGGATCATGGTCAAAAGAACTCCTCTTGAAATTAGACAGAATCAACGCTCTCTGTCCTGTTATTTTGTTGAATGGAGCCCTGCGCGCTAACTTGAGCATCAGTGCGGTTCTTGAGACTGCAGCCTCCAGGTCTGCAGTTTTATAAATGTTAGCTCTGCACTTACACAAGTATCTGCACCTCGACGCAGCACGTCACGCTCACTGTGGAACAGCAGCAAATAAAACGGCATTTTTCCCTCATTTGAGAATAAATTATTCACAAATTCACATTCATTTTATATAATAAGTCGCACTTGAGTATAAGTGCCCCCTCCCGTCAGACGTGAAAAAAGTTCGACTAATAGTCGGAAAATACGGTACTTTGCAAAACTTTTCCCATATTATTATTGTAAAAATATACTTATACGTGCAGCTTGGAAAGTGTTTATTGTAATGTACAGACACAGAAAAATGTAACTCAGGAAAGCCAGCTAAACATACTCACATTAAAACTACCCAACTATCCAATCGTCCACTCTCCGTCCTCTCTCTCTGTCCTAGCCGTAAACAGTTTCTGCCTCCATTATGTGCAAACTCCATTGTATTTCTGCAAACCTGCATAAAGTCCATTGCGTTTGGGTGGTGTATGCAAATGACTTAGCACAGCTGTGTCTGGAACCGGCTCAGAATAACTTAACACCACTTTAGATTCTCACACAAGCTCTGCCGTGGCACGCAGACTGTGCTCCTGCAGGATTAGTAATCAGATCGGGATAAAACCACTTAAATAATCCAAATGTGGCTGACTCAGAGGCTAAAGACTGCTGTCAGAGGAGCTTCAAATACAGTGCTTTGGTTAAAAAACATGTTATGAGACCGGGACAGAGCTGCAGATCGGACAGGGTTATGAAACTGGCTTTAAAATGCAAGTGCACGACTGTTTGTCTGAGTTTAGTCTGTAGTATTCAGTCGCTGGGTTATTTTACTGCAGACAGACGACAACAATAACTAGATAGGAATGCATTAGATTTATGTTGCGCTTTTGAAGCACCCAAAGACACGAGGCTGCCATTTTGCACCATCACTCTTTTTGACCAAAGTCAACCCTTCACACACACCAGATCCAGATGAGGCAATTATCCGGATCCACCTGGACGTGGTGACCGCTCACACTTAGACCGGTGTATGCATATGTATGGACGGACTCGCAAGTTCTTGTGGGTTAACGCTCAACATGTAGGAAATATGGTTGAACAAAAAACTTGCGTTGAGTATTGGACTTATTCCACATCACGTTATTTTTGTATAACAGAGTACAAAATGGATGCAGTGTGAGCTCTAGAGCAGTCATGTCCAAACTGCAGCCCAGGGGCCAAATGCGTCCCTTTGGCTAATTTGTGTTGGCCTTCAGATCACCTGAAGAATGGGCACAAAAGCAATAGCTTTGAAAATTGACCATTTTAAATGCCATATCAAGCTTTCAGCGTGTTCTATTAGGTTTGTACCTGAAAAAATGTCTTGTGATCCACTTTGTTCCAATGCATCCATTAAATTTTTTTTTTACTATATGGCCTCTTTTAAATGACCTGGCTCGGTCCATTAGTCTGGGTTTCAAGATGCGCCTTGATGTAAAAGTTTGGACACCCCTGCTCTAGAGCATTGGTTCTCATCATGGGGTCGGGACCAACATTGGGTCGCGGGAGGTTTTGTTGTGTCGCGTTAATTTGCCAATTGAATGAGCTTTTGAGCAGTGCTCTTCAGCACAGCTCAGAGTGTGTCTGATGCCTCACAGACAGTTCTTCCACATAATTTATTGTCAACGGTAATGCAAAAAGAAGTTAAGATGAACAGACACCTCTGTGTATTCTTTTTTTCTTTCCCCAGACAGGCGTCTGCTTTTCATTTTGCTCCACCTCTTCTCGTCTGCGTCTGTGCACTGAAACACAGTGTATTTTGAACAGAACTAGTAGCAACATGTAGGCAACAATCTGCACCTGCGGCAGTAAATTAACTAACCATTAGGCCTATATTTAAAATGCCCTCCAATCTGCCAAATATTTCTCAGATTTACCTGGTCCCGTGCGAGCGAGCGTCAGATCAGATACATTTGTTTCCTTGTCACAACGCTACTTATCGGTAACAGCGCTGCAGTGATGCATAAAACCTTATTTCTTAAAATTACTCAATGTGGACTAGATCATTTATTAAAAATAGAGTAGGCCTACTTAGACTGCTTAAAAAAAATTTGGGCGAATAATGATCAGTTAGAAAAGTGGGTCCCCTGAAAAAAAGTTTGAGAACCACTGCTCTAGAGGTTCTGTCCAAGTATCCATCCAAGTACTGCAGAGGCCCAGCTTCTTAGCTTCTGAGGTCTGACAGAATCAGGCTTTGACAACTGGTATGGCTACGAAACAACATATATTCTATGTTTAAAAGGTTAGAAATTGTCATGTGTTTTTGTGTATGTGTTTTTGTTGTTGTTGTTGTTGTGATGATAGTCAGTCTAAGCAGTGCTTCCAGAGGTTGACTTGACTGTTAGCATATACCCTGCTTATCATAGCTGCTTTGTCTTCTCAAATACACAAACACATACATGTAATTACAGTAAAGTAAACCCAGCGAATGGATGTTAGAATAGAAGAGAACTTCTAACAACAGCAGTGGTGTTGTCAGCACATGATGTTTGTTTGTGGCTAATGTAGCTCAAGTAATGACAATATGAATGGAGTTTATAAACGGCTCAAATGTTTGCTGATTCGTTGGTGTCAGCATGCTTGGTAAAAATTAACATGTACTATATAGTTTAATGTTTTAGCAGCAGTTTGTGTCAGAAAGAAAAGTGGGTGGAGCAGAATAAGCTGAATAACCAGGCTTGAATTGTGCATATCTTTATCCACACAAACCTCTTACAGACTGTATTCAAACAATGAATCACTGCTGCTTCTAAACACCACTATATATCTGCCTGGCTTTAACGATCAATGACATTACCTTTATTTCCTACTTCAGAAACATTTTAATATCTTTACAGTCGACACACAGACCTTCCCGGATGGATTTGCCTGTCCATTTCTCTCTGCGCTTAGCATTTAAACCAGCCTTAATGCACTTTATGACTGTCACATCGAGTATTTGTGTGAAACCGTCTGCTGGATTGCATTGCTGAGTCTGATTTGATGATTTGCCTTCTGGCCGCTACGACTGAAACGTGCTTATGGAATATTTATAATGGTGAAGGAGATAAGGCGCGCGTCAAGGTGACCCCAGCGCATCAGTTATATAGAAATACAGCAGTGAGTGCGGGGGACCTCCCATGATGCAATGCAATACCGGCTTTTCCACTTCATGTAATATAAACTTTGGGTGCACAGTTTGAGAGGCTGTCGCTTCATGCTGCAGGAGTCACGACTTTGAGAAGTGACTTTGGGGCAAAACAGAAACATTTTTGTTATATGGTAGTATAGTTTCAGACAGTACTGCCATTTTTCAAGTCAAGAGTTGTGATTTCTGTAAGTTTAAAAGGAATGTCAGCCTCAGTAAGATTTGTATGAAAAGTTTGTGGAGTCCGTCCCAAACAAATTTGACTACTAATACATATAAAGTATTGTCTCTTAGATGTTTTAAAGTGCAAATGACAAGTAGTAATCACAACTCATTATGTCAAACAAAGTTAAGATAATTATATGTGAGATTTTACTAATATTTTACATATTGCAACCCAGTTTAGCCATTTTTTAGGATTAAAAATGTACTTCCTGTTCATAAATGATGACATCTCACTAGGAAGTTGCCAAGGTACCATGTGAGAAATTAGTCCATTAGTCCAAGTTCTAGTGTAGCAGACTTTTTGCTTGCGATATGAAAAAAAAATCACAATTAACACTCTTTGTTAATGAATGTTTATAGGGCCATAAAAAATGTGTTCTGATTAAAATCATTTAAAATGTCTGCCTCCGTTTAGAACTCTTTACTTCCTTTTATTTTCAACATATTTTCAAGCTTTTCTTGCAAACTTGTTGGTTCACAGACAATTTCCTTACCTGGCTTTTCACAATAAAATAATAAAATAAATTTCTGCTAGCACTTGTTAATGTATCTATTCAGGTGGAAAATAGTCAGCAATGTCCTGTTTACATCGAACCCTGGATATACACTGAATGCGAGTTTGGTTCTGGTCGGGACTTAGAAAGTGCCTAAACCAATGCGCCCATGGACACTGGCCTTTTTCCAGGAGACCGCAACAGTCTGATGTGGGTTTCAGTTCATTATACGAGCGTTTCGTGTGTTTGGATGACAGACTGCAGTGATGCAGCTATGTAAGTCTGACTGAACGCCTCACTCTCAGTGTACATCCAGGGTAATAATGTCCCGCTTGTACACCAAAGTCCATTAAGTTTGTCTGTTGTTGTCGTTGTTAGCATTTGTATCTAACTGCTGTTTGCACAACGACACATCTCTGGCAGCAGCTGTAGAATCTATGTCTGCGATCTGGCGCTCTCACTTGTGCTGTCGTCTGTGGTTTATGTAATGATATAGCAAATAACAAGATACTATATGCTTAAAATCCACTTGTTTGAGCAGATTTACTTGTCATGGTTTGAGAAGTGAGCAAAGGAGACTGGCTCAACCAATCGCTGATGTCAGAAAAGTCATGACACCGCTCAACACTGCTTCTGATTGGTTACTATTACAGTTTTTTGCCAATCAACGCGCCTTCTCTGTCTCTTGCTTCCAAAAACATCTCACTATAAACGTTGAGAGTTGCCGTGTGAAGCACTTTGTAAGATATCTGTGAAAAATATAAATTAAACCATCGTCATCATCATCAAGTCAAGTGGCTCTGTTCAATGCAGACCAGAGCTCTCACACATCTATTGTCTGTGAAATCTAGAAATTAGAGGTTTAAAAGCAAATCATCATTCAGAGTCGAAAACATTGAAGTTCACAAGAGGTTTGCACAAGCTGACTTGGTTATAATTCTGTAGCTTCTTACAAGCAGAGCGATTAAACCGTAATCGTAGCTCCATATATGTCTGTCTGCTTCTCAACTGATCGGAAAATCATCTGCGTTCAGTGTACACAGAATTTATCACAATTTTACAACCTAACAATGTATTATGCATGTGTATAACGTCATAAAACAGCCCTGCCTTCACAGATGCGTAAATACATAGATACATACATTCAAGAACAGAAATACTAACATTATTTATCACAATCCCTGCACAGCCTTATTAAATGTGCCGCGAGGGCTTGTATTGTCAGTGTGTATGAGGGAAATAAATGGAAATCTTGAATCACCACTCACATGAGCCTATTCAAACATAAAGTGGCTATAGGAGGATATTAATATGGCTCTTATAATGTGAAGTAATGGGACAGATTTAGAGGCGGCAGAAGTCGTGTCGTCAGCAGAAGCAGAAGCGCTGAGATTATCCACAATAATACAGACCTTTATGTTCTTCATGCTACACAGTTTATGACCGTCCACATTTATGCATTTTATAAAGTGTCATTTTTACGGCCCGTGTGCTGCAGAGGAAGGGTGTATATAGGGTATAGTATCAAGGAATGTATGGTTTAAAAGTGTCTGAATGTAATTTTCTTGTATTTAATCTTTAAATATATTGGAGGAATTGGTACTAATGGTTTGGTCCAGTCATTTTAAATCCTGAAACTAAATGGTGAAGCTTTTTTAATGTAATGTATATAAATAACTGAACTGCTAATAAATAAATAATTAATACATAAAAAAAATAATAATAAAATACAGTTATGTGTCACAATATGCAAAATATAACTTTTGACTTTTATATTTATGGTCTAAATTGTTCTGTCATCAAAAACACACATGTTGTATTTAGCTTAATGCTAAACGCTCATTTCAGAAAAACAAAAATCTGTCATGGTGACATCATACGTTGAAGTCCAACAGTTCTATAAATGATATCCATACTGACTGTCTGCTAACATCAGCATGTGGAAACATGATAGTTCACTCTATTGCCAGCAGTGTTGTGGAAAAGTATTGAAAAAGTAATTAGTTTGTCATTACTTTTTAAAAATGGAATTAGTTACACCATTTAGTTACCGCCCCAAAAAAGTAACTTAGTTACTTTACTTTGGGATTTCTTTGTGTGAAATGGAGCAGCTTAAACAAGCTTTAATGAACTAAAATCATAAAAAGATATACGTATATATTCTTGGCCCTGTTCCAGCTGCTGAGCTGTGTCGCTGAGCTGTTTTATCTGACAAAATCCAATGTTTTTTATATATATATAAAAAAAAAAAATAATATATATATATATAATATATATATAATATAATATATATATAATATATATATATATAATTACCTGAAATATTTAGTTAGTAACTGTAATTTAATTACAAATATTTCATAGTAACTAAATTGTAATCTAATTACAGTAACGTAGTTATAGTAACTAAGTACTATAACTAACATATCATTTTTTATATGGACCAAATGAGTCTGCAATAAAGTTTGATTGATTGATTGATTGATTACATCCAACACTAGGTAACAGTACACTAAATCACAATGAGGGAATCTAGCTGATATGAAGTAAACAAATCCTACACTAACCAACTCTTTTAACCCTCAAGTGTTCACAGTCAAGCCGTACAGTAATCAGGAGCCGAATCTGATGAACTGAATAATGCTTACAAAACTGATAATGATAACAAACCCATCAATCCTGACAGGACACATCTGATTGTTACAGAGCACAAAAACTGTTTGGAAAAGGGGAACAAACTCATCCGCTGTCAATAAGACACGTATTGGCTGAGTTAGAGGGATAAACAGGATTCTTTCAACAGCCACACAAAACATGAGGCCCATTATCCCAACAAAAGTTTAACCAATCTATGCATTTCATTAAAAGATTTTGTAATAAGCATCGAGAAAGCTAGCAGTTTGTAGTTTACATTGTACCTTTTTTAGGATCACTAGAGTCCCCGAAAATGTAGTGTTTCTTTCTGGTCTGTGCACGAGCTGCATCTGATGGTGCTTAAAGATTTGTTTTATTTAGAGGGAAATCTTCATGTCATTGTCCTCCTTTGGATTAATCAGCACTTGCACTTGCTTCTCCTGTATTATCTATGACTTTCTTTTCTTAGACCAAGCTTTTTACCATTTCCTTATATAGTCCAAATCCAGGTCTGGTGGTGTTTTTAAAGTCAGATTTGATCTCACTGGTGATTGGTGTGAAACTAATCAAATTATCCATAATTTCTTCTTTAAACAGAACCAAAAATCTACTTCAGTATCTGACTCTTCAGATCAAAACTGTGCAGATTCTTCGTGTGTTTGTCTTAGAGGCAGTAATCCTACATAAAACTTCAGTGTTATCATTAGAGGTAGAATGTTTCAGACTGAGAGAAAAACTGACAAGATGTGATTTGATCTACTTCCAAAATATGAACTGTTTAGTAAGTAAATACACCGAACGCCCAAGCAGAAGAGAAAAGGTATTCACTCAAAAGGATTTATCCAAAGTACATAACAGTTTGCACATAAAGAGTAATGTTTTAGGGGCTTGTCATTAATGTAATCACTGCATGTTCACAATATTTAACTCGGAGAAGGCTTGAGCTTGTCAGACATTAGCACTCTCTCCTAAGTGAGCAGTGAAATGTGGTGAATGTTGATGTGATTGACAGCAGAGGACAAAAATATCTCTGTCACAGACTCACAGAACAGAGCCCGAGGCGGCAGCAGAGACACTGAGGGAGCAGAAGCACTCAATGACAACATGACAATCAGGGAAAACATACCACAGAAATGACAAACTAACACGCTCAGTGGGGGAGAGAAGCATGGAGATGTGAATAAATACTTTTGAGGGGCAACTTACACTTTAGTTTTGCTTTCCAGGGTTATCTAGTAGTTCATTTTCAAACTAGTAACGTGTTAGTTTAGGTTCAGATGAAGCAGCTGTGGACACTGACAGTAGAGAGTGCACATGCATCTTTTGAAACAGAGTGGTTGGCTGCTCTCTTGCTTTCTCTCTGGAGGCACTGAGCACTTTTTGAAACTTTTTTGTTTTTTAGCTCAGTTTTTTGGCAAGATAACTTTGGACTTCAACCAACTAAGACGTGTGGCCTCTGATGTTCAACAAACATGAGTTAAGTACTGTCAGATTTGTGAAAAGAAGACATCTGTTTTTCTCGTTACCATGAAGACCATACAAAAGCTAATGCTACCTACGCTAGCTTTGGACTTCTAAAATGGTAGACTTTCACATCTGAAGCAGCAGAGGACGTTGCAGTGAAAATAGTTTGATTCTTGGGATTTCATCCACCCTGTGATGTTCAACAGACACAAGTTAGGATTTTGTGAATGGAGTTGTTTGTTTGTCTTGTAACCATGGCGATGGTACATGAAGCTATGAAAGCTAACTTTGCTAGCTTTGGACTTTTGAAATGCTACAGAACTTTTACATCTGCTGCAGCCGAAGCTTTTGCAGAGGAAGATTTTGAGGGGATGGTCTTATCATCGACTGAAACAACAGAAGTTCACCTGCTCCACTTGGACCTGACTGTGTGTCTACAGAATCTACTTGCTCCACCTGCAACTGACTGTCATCTGTCTCTCACTCCAGTTTCTACTTCCAACTGTACCTGCTCCTCCAGCTAAGGCCCCGACGAAGCCAAGCACAACATCATGGAGATTGTCCCCGAGCGCCGTTCAGCGGCAGCACACTGCTCCTGACAGACGCCCCAGCGGCTCTACAGGATGGGTCAAATGCAGAGAATGAATTTCCCTCTCGAGGGATCAATAAAGTATTATCTATCTATCTATCTATCTATGTACGGCACCTACTCTAACGTGAGCTGTGTTTTTATTGCATATGGCACTTCCTTAGCACCTCCCCTCACGCGCTCTCACGCAGATACCTCTTCTTCCCTTCCATCGCGCTTTCTCTGCACAAGCCTGCGATGCCTTACCTGCTTTTACACAATTAAATACAAATATAACACAAGAACTGAATCAAAATAAAGAAATAATAAAGAAAGCTTGCAGGTGAGGTCCAAAAGCAAGGAAAAGTTTGGTTGATGCACATAAAGGCAAACTTTATGGTGTGGCTCGCAAAGCCTCACATAGACAGTGTTTTACTCTGATGCACAGTTAAGTGGCTACTTTTTACCACACTTTTGTTCTGCTCGTTAAATGAGCGTCCAGCGTTGTTTATAACTGTAGATGGATTATTGGTCAACCTCACTTTCTGCTCTACTGCGCATGCCCTATGCAGAAAGAGACGCTGTCCATCTGGTTAGCTGGGGGAAACTTCTTTGATTAAAACAACAAAACAGGACAAGAGCAGCTGTTTGGATCAGGTTGAACAGGTCTGACAGACGTCTGTCTCCTAAAGCTTGAGACGAGGTTTTCTTGCCGTTTTTTCACTCACAGGAATGTAACTTTTAGAACTTTGAACTTTGACTTTATTAGATCCCCGGAGGGCAATTCATTTGCAGCAGCAGTACAAAACACATACACACAGCTGACATATAAAACAACATAGGTTAGAATAAAAAGGGGGGTTTAAATAAATAAATAAGTGCAATACACATCATCATTATAGTGCAACAAAGATCAAAGATCAAATTTTATGAGTCACAGGGTTGAATTTTATTCACAAATGTTGATTTAGCAGAATAACTTTGTTTTCACACAGTGATAAACTTTTGTAGTAAGCTGACAACAGTGCTTTTTTGACTGTTTGTGTCTATGAGTAGTGGCACTTTCTGCATAACGGGTTCGCAAGCATCGCCCGTGTTGATTAAAAAAATCCCTCTTCATGGACTGACAATGCGCTCACATAGGTTTGCCATGTTTAACCACTGTGGTACAACGTAACTATGGACACACACAACGCGGGAAATTGTACGCTTGAACGCTGTCCGGTCTGAACGCAGCATAGACTTTGCTTGGTTCTGGTTTAGACCTGCTTTGAATCTGGGTTCATCTTTGTTCAGATCCGGCTTGTGCATCTCTTTTGTCAGAATTCAGTTTTGGTTTAATAAGCAAATGGCAAAGTAGAGTAATGTTGAGTAAAGTATTTTATATTATTTTTTCTACATTCTAATGGAGATGTTGCTGAGTTTTAATGATGTTTTGTGCAACCCCAAATGTTGTGTGGTGGCTCAGTTTACACCTACAGCCCAGAAGCAAAGGCTCACCGAAAAATCCTGCCCTGGTACAAGATTCTGTCCCGTTCACCTGCAGTTTGTGACATTAGAAGTCCACAGTCGAGCCGCTGCTGTAGTGACGTCAGTGGGCTGTACACACGATCATATGGACTCTTTACAGAGATGGATGGAGCCCTGTCAGAGCAGAGCATCCACAGAGACACGCAGGACTCACTGATGGGTGTAATTATTCTCACAGCGGGACAGGGAGAAGCGCAGCAGCTCCACTCTGACAAAGGAGAGCAGAGCGGTGTGCAGGAAGTGTGGAAGCAAACTGAGGAGGCAAGAGGAGGAGTAAAAATGTAAACTTTGCATTTTGCACAAGTGATGTAAATGAAATTGTGACCCTGTTCTTGTGACATTCTGCATTTATTGTGAAACGTGATTTCTTCTTTCATTTGCTGGCCCTTTCGTGCCTAGAGCAAGATTTCCTCTTAAATTAGTTCACTCATTTACTCATTACTTTTTTGTCATTTTGGACGATGATATGTGGAATAAATCTTTACCAATTGTCCGAGACCCCAAATTGTTCCTCTCTCACAGCGATAAACTGCATTCTCGTGCTGAACTTTGTGAACAGAAAGTTTTGTCAGGACAAATACTTCAGGTTTTGTTTGGCTTCTTTAAGAATTAAGCGGAATTGAAGAGAAAAGCTCCATAATGCGCTGTAATAAATATGCAGACGTCTTGTTTATCAGCTAATTGGGTTGTAACTGAATGTGTCCTACTGACGTGTAAAATAAGAGACAACCTAACTTTAGTTTCCAAATGAATGATGTGCAGAGAGATGTGTCTAGAGCACCCATGACTCAGTGAGTGCGTCCTCTCCCCTCAGTCTTCACCCTTAGCATCTGTTTAAGGTGTCTACGGTCCGACTCTTTATGTCTTTGGAATATACTACCAAAGTTTCAAGATAGATTAATGACAAATTCTGCAGTGCATTAATTTTTCATGTTAAAGTGGGATTCTCTGTAAAAAAAAAAATGTTCACCCGTGTTTATCCTTCTGCTGCGAAAAATCAATGACGTGAAATCAGCCCAAAATGCAGCGCATGTGTTCTTTGTTTACATACAGTATATGCTCAGCAATCGCGTAATCTCCCAAGTTGAGTGTGAACCTCCGTGAGTTCGGGGTCTCATGAGGTCAGCAGCAGAGCCTGTGGCTGGAGCAGGACTGTAGACCACCTAAGCTAATGTGAGTCACTCACTGTAGCAAGATCGCTCCGTGACTGCATTGGAGTTGGACTGGATGCAGTGTGAGCCCGGGGTGAGAATTTAATTTTACCTCTAAAATTGACGCGATTATTGCTTTTGTCTTGTTGTTCTTACGATTATATTGTGACTTGTATAATCACGACTATTGATTAACCTAATAATCTTGACATCCCTACATAGGCGCCGATTTATATTTTTTTGCGTGGGTGCCCAAAATAATACGCACGCGTGCCACGTGCACGCGCATAATGTGCACGCGCATAATGTGCACGCGCGGCATTTCTGCATGCGCATCATTTGCACGTGTCTCTTCTTTTGCAAGTTCATTTTGTTTCTTTTCTACCTGCAGCTAACAGACTTCTGGCTCGCGCTGGCGCGTTCTTTTCTCAGTGAACAGAATCCATTCAGTACGTAAAGCCCCGTCTGTCCTGCCTCAGTCCAGCTCTCACCGCAGACAGGAGCAGTGCAATTCGTCACTTCTTTACGTCTCGGTTCTGAATCGCATCGCACCTTCTCCCACTTTTCCTGACTTGATTTATGGCGCAGCTTTAAAGCACATTTGTGAATAAAATCATAATCTCACAGGGAGAGAGCAGCAGCAGCACAGCGGCTGATGCGGGGATCCCACTATGCAGCTCCACTCCGCCCCAGTCCACCTCCAAAAGTGACCACGAGTCTAAATGACAGCGCTTTGAGAGAGAAGAGATGCTGTATGAGCGCATATATTCACACATACAGATAAAAGAAAGTGAGAAAAGAGAGCGAAAGACGCTGTATGACCGAATAAATGTGTACACTCAGACAAAAATTTGCCTGGGTGCTCAGACATTCCAGTGCGTGCTTGAGCCCGCAGCACCCATGGAATCGGCGCCTATGCATCCTACAAGTTTGAACCTGGAGCTCTATGTTTCAATTGGGAAATATCAGACTTCCCAGTTACCTGTAACGCAGCATTAGACCAAATAAAAGGACAGTCTTAAAAGTTCCAGTTTAACTTGACGCAGATGGAGTGTGTTTATCCTGAATGCTGCTGAGAATTTGGCAGTGCAAACAACCGAATTTGACACTTTTGTCCAGTTTTGTCATTGTGTCTAAGAAAAGAACACCAAGTGACATTATTTTAACATGAGGCCAGGCATAAACCGTGTCTAAACAAGCCGCAAACCCGATTCCCTCTTTTCCCCAGCGAGTCCCGGGAGACGGTAAACAACATATTTATTGTGCGGCTGTATTCTGTGCACTGTCTCTGCGTTATCCAATAGCGCGCCGGCATACGAGGAGGAAATGAAGAGCACATTCCAGCGGACACACTTGACCAAACAATACATATTTATGCTCCGCGCCCACGCACAAATCAACACACATCAACATACATCAACTTTAGCCCCGCGTTTAGTCTGCCAGGCCAAAAAACTCTGCCTACTTGTTCTTATAAATCTCAACAGAAGAATATTTCATAGACGTGAAGTTAGATGGAGAGAGAAAGGAGAGGAGTTTAATTTGGACTATGAAGAGATGAGATTTGTTAACTCTTTCACCGCCACCCTATTCCTGTTTTGACCTCTTCCTTGCCAGGCTTTTTTTTAAACAATATTTACAACCCACAAATGGAAATCATGACATGTAGTACATCAAATGAGACCTACAAGTGTATACTTTCATTAAAAAAAAAGTATTGTTATTCTACATTAATCCGTTCTCTTTTTATAGGCATTTGAAATTCCTTGTTTTCCTTAGATTTCAGCATTTGATGGCAACGTTTGAGATACGTCCTTTTTCTCAATCAAACTTTATGTCAGTGTTATTTTCCTCTGAAAGAACATGAGCTACAACAATGAAAATAATGTCTTTAGGATAAAAAATATGAGGTTTACATGATTACAATAATGAGGACGAGTGGCTTTTTCATCACTGCAAAAAGTGAACCCTAGATTCAAGCATTTTGATAATTTAAGCCCTGTTTATTGTAGACACCTAGATCAGTTTTTTTCTTCTTTCAATCTGTTTTGTTCTTATTTTATGCCAAGAAACCCCTTGAAAAAGTGAAATCTTCTACATTACTTAAGCAATTAAATCTTATCCAGTTAAAAGGACTCAAATCCTCAAATCATCGCTTTAAGCTAATTATTAGTTTTGCAGTGAACCAACAAAAGCTGTGACAGACGAGAAGACAGCAGCACTTTCCTATTTTCTGATGCAGATTCTATAGATTCAGCCTCTTTATGAGGCATAGATTTACTCCTGACACTTTTAGATCGCTCACGGTAGAGAAAGTTTCTAGACTCGCTGCATGTGTCGTTCTTCTCAGAGTCCTAGTCCAGTTAACCTGGCTCACTATCTGAGATCTCACTATCCATCTGGGACTTTACTCGCTGAAAGCATTCGAGAAAAGGTGGGGCGTTAAGTGAAATATTTCGAGCTGATTGGATGTGGGACCGACAATCACAGCAACCACCCTTAATGGTGTATCCAATTTCGACACTTCTTTCAAAAGAAATCACTCCGTATTTCTGCTAAAGCCGCATCAAAAGCAGCAAAACTACATACATCCACGAGAGCAGCCATCTTTGTTTAGCTTGAATGAGACTCGGGCGGGCCAGGGCACTAACAGCCGTCTTAACACCGCAGAAACACCGCTGGTTCGAACTCCCAAACCAATCGGGCTGGAAGGCCAGATGGTTTATGTCGTGTTTGTGAATTCACAAATATCGCGAGATAAATCCTCTGACTGGCCAGGTTCTAGTCCAGTAGATCGTCTTTTTTCTTTATTTTAAAAAGCACATGTAATCTCCTCTCGGTCCTTTTGCTCACACTATTCTCCCCTCTGCTGGTGAATCTGTGAAACTGCATCATGTATTTGACTGTAGACAAAGTCATCATCAGAGATCGCCTTATGTAATAAAAGTCTAATGATAGAAGTACACGTCATTGGAAGTGACATTTGTTACATTTTAAGTAGAAAAGTTGTCAAAGTACATCAAAACAGTTTAATTCTGCCAAGATGTGTTAGTAATATACACTTTAGTCACTCTCTTACTGCAAATAAACTTTGTAGATGCAACATAAATTTAGGTTTGGCCCTTGACATGCTGCAAAATCATTCATATTGGCCCTTAAGGAAAAATAATTTGGCAGACTGAAGAACAGTTTATGCACTTCTGCTTTAGAAGATCAATCAATGAAACTATTATGTTGATGAGGATAAGATTTTGTCAAGTTGTTTGTCTTTTTTGACTATTTTTATAACCTTTTCCAGTCTAGTGCTTCTTATTAGAGAAAGTTAAACATTTGCTTGTCACATTGCACATTTCTACACTTCCCTCTGGTGCCTTCTCAGTCCTCACGGCGCTCAGAATCACACTTTGTAGTAAATGTTAACCACAATCTTTTCTCGGTAAGCGTTTTTTATCAATTATCCGCGGACAGGCTGCAAAATGCCAGCGTCAGACTAAAAAATGTAAAAATGTCCACTGGCCTCAGGGGTCAACACTGACAACAGACTCGGCTCGTTCTTACAACTTTAGCTGCATTTAACACTCGGATACAGAACATCTCAAAACTGTTTTCTCCTGCAAGTTTTTAAAAGTTTCTTCCTTATTTTTATCCAGCTAAATCCAGGCAAAGTCGCAGCTTCCGTTTGTGAAAATGCCAGAGGGTTCAGTTGTTTCGCTTTGTGCTTCGTCTTTGCCCGACAGCAGTTGGAGTAAAAGATGTGGGCGGCCATTTTTGCAGCATTTTTCTTTATCCGAAAATATATCTTATGCTGCAACAAAACTAGTCGTGTTTATTGTTAAAATGTACATGTTGATTGTCTGACTCTTTCTGCATCTTATTTTGTCGAACACTTTGTTTTGTTTTTACATGCAGTCTAGATCTGCTAAAATCTGCTCACAACCACATTTCAAACAGAACTGTCAAACTAGTGCTGGAGAACTAAAAGTGAGAGATAAGGATGGAGTGTGGAGGTTTATGGAGCAGTGTGATTGGTCAGAACAGATATCTGCATCAGACACACATCAGAATTGAGTTGGAGCCTCATCTACTGATCGCAAAGGAACTTACAAACCAGAGGAAGAACTAAGTCAGTGTTTTGCAAGTCTATACTAAGTCTCAAGTCTTTGGCCTCAAGTCCAAGTCAAGTTCCAAGTCAGAGCCTCATAAGTCGAGTTCTAGTCCTCTGCTTTTAGTTTAAAGTTTTTTTTCAAGACATTAAATCAAGCTACCAAATACATGTTATATTTCTAAACTGTATGGATTTTTATAGCTGATCCCATATAAATGTATTCTTGTCACAAAAAGACAATAAGGGACATGTTTCAGGTTGTAGAACTGCAGTATTAAGTTGTGTTGAATCACTGACGTTCAAGTCCAAATCATGTCCCAAGTCTCTAACGTTCAAGTCTCAAGTCACTGACGTTCAAGTCCAAATCATGTCCCATGTCACTGATGTTCAAGTCCAAGTCAAGTCTCAAGTCACTGATGTTCAAGTCCAAATAAATTCCCAGGTCACTGATGTTCAAGTCCAGGTCAAGTCTCAAGTCATGATGTTCAAGTCCAAATAAATCCCAGGTCACTGATGTTCAAGTCCAGGTCAAGTCTCAAGTCACTGATGTTCAAGTCCAAGTCAAGTCTCAAGTCACTGATGTTCAAGTTCAGGTCAAGTCCAAGTCACTGATGTTCAAGTCCAAGTCAAGTCTGAGTCACTGACGTTCAAGTTCATGTCAGTTCTTGAGTCAATGACGTTCAAGACTAAGTCAAGTCTCAAGTCTTAGTCCATTTTATCAAAAAAAGTCTCAAGTCGTCAAAATTGTGACTCAAGTCCAAGTCATGACTTGCAAGTCCACACCTCTGCATCAAACTAATTTTGCCTGATATGCTAATGCTACAGAAATGCTCAAAATTAGTCTGTGTGATTCATGGATCTCAAAGAATCTAGGACAGTCAGAAAAGCGTTTTCTAAAGAATTGGAGAACTTCACACAGTGTTTTGAAGAAGGAGCAAAGTTAAGAGTTGGGACCAAGCCACTGTTTGTGACACGGCGGCAGAGTGGAAATCACTCTCGCCTCACAGCAAGAACGTTGCGGGTTTGACTAAAGCTGTTTTATTCTCTCCCCGTGTCTGGGTAGATTCCTCCGGTTTCCCACCACCCAATAACATGCAGGTTTGGTGGTGGTCAGACGTTGAGGAGCCAGGTGTTCAGGCGACTCACTTCTGCTGAGCCACTTTGAAAACACCTATCTGTGAAAATGTGCTTTAGAAATAAACCAAATATATATAGAATTACCAAATATATATTGTATTTCTACATTTTCATTGGTTTTAATAAACTATCCTATTGAAAATACATTTCCGGTCACAGACAAAGAAATGAGAAGGACATTTTTTATGTCAATGTAATTATTCATTTTTGAGGAGAAAATCAAGTAATTCAAATCTTTCTTTGGTGAAGTTATCACGTCAAGTCGTCAAAATAGTGACTCAAAATTAAAAACTAAATTTTGCTGAATATGTGGCCTTTGAAGGACATGATACAACTTGTGTTTATTTGTTGAGCTGGTGAGAGAATCTACTGTACTCTTGCCTTTATATCATCATCAGCAGCAGCATTCATTTTCCAAAACACAATCCTATTTTGGAGTGTTTCGCATCAGAAAATAGTTTGTCATTCACTCAGAACTCTTCATATGTCAGCGAGTCACATAAACATAGTTAAGCATGTCACATTTCCAGCCTGTTCCTGTGTAACTGATTGTTTCCGCCTTGTTTCCATCACCTGTGGCTCGTCTTCAAACACCAGCGCTGTTAAATTAGGCTCACTGCAGATCTGTGCTTTTGCATAATGACAACGGCATCCTCTTGTAAGCTAATCTCCAAAAACAAATTTAACTGAGGAAAACAGAGGGATGAGGTTGACATTGAATGCAGAATAAGTCTTGTTTGAGTATTTTGACTTAATAGACCTGCAGTTTTTGACTCATTTTTGTTTCTGCCTTGGTTTGAGTTTTCAGTGCCGTAGAAAACTGTATTTGAAATAAAATGCACCACAAATTTGCAGCTTGGAGTCAATTTGAATTTTAAAACCAGACTATATTGAATTTTAGATGTCATTGTTGAATAATGTTTTTAAGATATCTCAAAATTGAATATTGAGTGTATCATTTACAATGAATAATGCACTCGATGGGTGCTTGAGGGCTCATGGGAGTTTGCTAAACCAGTCCACATGGAACACATTCTCTGGAGAAAACGGAGATTTACAACAAAATGACAGAAATCTTCGTAAATATGTTAAGTAAAGCCAAAATGTAAAATATCCACAAATATGGTTGAACCCACATGGCAACATTTCCGTTGGGTTTTGTATATCTACATTTTCTCCGTAGACTGGGCTGTCCACGTGTGCTTTTTGGATCTAGAGAAGGCAAGTCAGACCTGTTTCCAGTGCTCTTTATGACTGGTTCTGTTCATTGTTTCATGGACAGAGTTTCTAGACACAGTCCTGGACTGGAGTATGTCTGGTTTGGGGACCACAGGATCTCATCTCTGCTGTTTGCAGATGATGTTGTCCTGATACTTCAACAGACCAGGACCTGTAATAGGCACTGGGATGGTTTGAGCTGAGTGTTACGTGTCTAGAATGGAAATCAGCTTTTCCAAATCCAAGATCATGGTCCTTAATCAGAAACGGTGCTTTGCTCTTTCCTTGTGGTGGAGAGTTCTTGCCCAAAGTGAAGGAGGGCAAGTATCTCGAGGTCTTCGAGGTTCATGAGTAACTAAAGAATGGAGTGTGAGAGCCACAGTTGGATCGGTGGAGTATCAGCAGTGTTGAGGTCTCTGTATCAGACCGTTGTGGTGAAGAAGGAGTGAGTCAAAAGGCAAAGCTCTCAATTTATTGTCAATCACCGGTCATAAGCTTGGGGTAATGACTGAAAGAACAAGATCGCAGATACATGAGGCCAACATGAGTTGCATCCACAGGGTGGTTGGGTGCGTACTTAGAGATTGGGTTGAGGAACTCAGGAAGTGAGGAATTCAAAGTACAGCTGCTGCTCCTCCACGTTGAGAAGAGTCAGCTAAAATAGTTTGGGCATTTGCTTTAAATGCCTCCAGGACATTTCAGGCATGTTCCACTGAGAGGAGACCCTGGGAAAACCCAGGACTCGATGGAATATTTCGGCACTTTCATGATTATACAAAACATTTCACATTTGTCTGTCAGTATACAAATGTTTGAAAACTGATTTTTCTTTTGGGTCTGATGTTAGATATTACTTTTTGCAGTGCAGAGTTTTTCATAACAGCAAATAAAAGTGTTGCCATTTTTGTGTCCCGTTGTTTGAAACTTAAATATTCACCTGAAGAAAAGTAATTAAGGTTGCATTTGCTAAGATTCATCTTTTGGCAGGAATAAGATTAAAGAAAGTGCCAGATAACGCCGCTTGTCCCTGAAAATGTGCGAGTAATGAAACTATCGTCGGCCAATTTAAGTTGTATTTGGCAGTGAGTCTGAATCAGCTGCTGTACAGAACAAACGGGGACTTTGTCATCAAACGAGACGAGAGAATTAGGCCTGTGTTCTGGACAAGGAAAGTGAGGATTATTTTAGACATTCAAAGATAACTGTTTAGGGTTTTATATTAGGGTGTTATTTTGCCCAGAGGCTGCACTAGGCTGAATTAACCAAGACTCACTCAGAACTAATGCAGTGAGACTTTCTTTATTATAATCCCCATTTTTCAGCTGATATTTCTGGGGTATTTTTAAGAACCCAATATGTCTTATACCAAGAATATGTCTATATACATACTAATATAAAATGAAAAAAAAAAATTGCCATACGCTTATGTGTGTATTTAAATTATGTGTCTGTTTGGTGGACCAGGATTTCTATTGGAGGTTGATTGGCTCTTCATCTCTGGTTCTAGGATTGGTGCATTGATCTAACACAATTCACCAATCCTCTCGCCACGACCTGTTACCTCCTCATCAAATAAAAGTGCCTCCCATCTGCTGCTCAGGGCGGTTTGGACTCTTGGACTCATTGGCTTTTAAACTGATCAGATGTGTCCCAGGGGGAGACACTTGTGTGTGGACTTTTGCTAACAGAGTCAGTTTTGTTCTGCTTCAGCTGAGTTGACTGTTCTTAACTCTGACATTAAGTGTTAGGAACTGCTAAGCTGCCAAATTCTCTGAAACACCATTTTATGTTAAAATGAACATTAGGTCCAGAACATCAGCTCTGGTGGACATTAAACACTCCATCTGTGCCAGTGTGCAGTGATTAAATGAAATTTTTCAGCTTACTTTTATTGTTCATATTCTACTATTATCATCTCGAACTGTAAACCTATGGACTTTGAGAGACCATTACATCTTGCATTTTTTTTCTATTCGTTCATTAAAAGTTGTGTTTACACCTGTAGCTTGTTTATTTTTCTAGTGAGATGTATTTATGTCCCTGGTCACCAAAAGGCGCACCATGGTCCAGAACTGACCCGGGGGAGTCCACAGGCCAAGCAATCGCAGAGAGGCTTTAGAATGCAGAGGTGATTCTGTGAAAAGCACTGAGCATACTGAACGTAGGTCCACACATCGCCGCTGTGACTTGTTGACTTTTTTGCCTTTGGCATCGCGCTAGAGAAATATACGCACAGTTTATGTTGGTCCAGTGCAGTCTCTGGGTCTGCAGATTCATGGTTGTGTTGTGAACTGTCGGGTACTGTGCGCAGTTTGTGGTACATTCTACTGTGTAAAGATGGAAAGGGTTATTGTGTGTGTCCTGTCGCCAATCAGCCAATCACATGGCTTCATTCAGTGATGTCAGAACAGAGTTAAAAGGACGTTATTACTGATCACAGACTGATCAGAAATGATCACTGCAACTCCTCCACAGCACAGATCGATTTCTCCTCAAATACATTAGACCTACAATACAAAGGACAATAGAATACAAAATAGAATTATGTAGGATATTTATTTTTGTATGTATATTTAATTATAGACTCAAATTAAAAAATGTCCTAAAAGAAACTCTACGTGAAGCTCTGGGCCTTGGCTTTGAAAAGAATTTCCCAATTGTACCCAGTGAAATTTTATGGATGACCTCTAATTTATCTGTTTGTATTACCTGGCTACCATGTTTTGGCTGCTATCTATCTGCAACCATTTTAAACAACACCGGTCTCCATGGTGATGTGACACTTATCTAATGTTACTTCCAAGAGTGACTGTCTTCTCCCGTCAGAAATGAAGACAAGATGAACACCACAAATGTAAAACAGAAGTCATCAGTGAAGGCTGTTTTCACTAGAAACCCCAGGAAGTTTGGTTGTTCTTGTTTAGCTTGAGCCAGCTTCTTTAGCATGGCTAACTCACACTGGCTTCTGAAGTTGTGAAAAGTTCTTATAAACTTATAGAGAATAATTATGAAATAAGACTTGACTACAGTAACAACTTTAAATTAAAAGTTGTTTTTTTAATACCATTGTGTTCAGCCCTAGTTCAAAGAGACTTTATTCCACCAGCAGACCAACTTTACTGTGATTTATCATGCGCTTGTTTATTTTTGAGCCGAACTGCTTATCAGCCAAGTTTTATATCACCAAATAATCACATTTATTTATCTTGTTTTACCGCTGCTTCGACCCCGTTATCAGCCGTAGTAAAAAACCTCCACCACCGCGTCAGATCTCAATGTCAAAAGTGTGAAAGTGCGTCGGGAGCAGATACAAACCCAGAGCTCATAAATTCACCCGATGTTTTGATGGTAAATCCATGGAGCTGCCGTGTGCTTAACTGTGGGGCTGGTGCCGGTTCTATCTTATTTTTATTACAGCGCTGACTCGGAGTGATTAACGACGTCCCATCGAGAGCGATTTCGGGTCAAACGGAGAAGAGGGAGCGGGTTGTGAATGTGAATGAATAAGTCGCTACTGTTTTTACGCTGACAAACTTACATGAGTCATCAGAAAAAAGAGATTCATGCAACGACTGAGCTTATGTCCTGTGATTTATTGAAGAGGTTGTGCTAAAAAAACAAGAATTAGTTGTAGAGTTGGCTTCTGGGCGGCTACTACAATAAATACAGCTACTGCAGACAGTTCCTAACAATCAGGAATACAATCAGCCAATAGAGATGAAGAGGGCTGTTGACCAGAACCAGTTTCACCCGCACACACACGCACATCATCATCACTAGAGTACTTTGTATTAACCATGAGCTTGTTTTTCTTTACACATAACTTCGTTAGCAGTAAAGCTTTAGCTGCTCAGATGTCCTCAAAAGTGAAGCCAAAAAGCAAATGTCTGACCTTTTCTCCTCTTTCTCCTGTTTGTTTGTCCAAAAGTGAAGTGAAAGTGATCCAGAACCACGTCCAACTGGATCAGCAGCTCCACAAGTTTAGACAAAACAAACAACATGCTGTTATTCTCCTCCAATGCTCTGCTGCGCAAGCATAGGAAAAGATACCGGTCATACTGAATCGTGATTGGTCGGTGCATACTGAATTGTGATTGATCAGTCACAAAATGTGTGAAAAAGTTTGTTTTTTAGACTAAATAAGTACTTGTCATTACAGCGATGATGATAAGTCATTCTTTATTCTCACTGTGACTGTAAAGTAAAATGGAGTCAGTGAGACACATCAGAGTAAATATACATTGGTTTTTATTGGTCACATGTTGAACCATGACTGAGGTGACTTGCGACTACTCAGGGACATTCACACTCTCGACAGGCGTAGTGCCCAGCGCACCATAAACGAGTTTACAGTTGTGCTGTAAACTAATGGGAAATGGTACGAGAATTAAAGATTTCTCGCAATATTACAGTATTGCTTACTTAAGCGTTCGCTGATGCCTCGTGCTACATGGGAAAACCCCATAGACTCCAGCCTATCTGCCATAGAGCAAGTAATGTCTGGAGAGTCTCGTTGCAGGTCTGAATTAAGCGTAGGTTTGCTGCCAATGATGGCAAATCAATACAAATGTCTTTATATTCATGCATATACAGTTGGCCCGTTAAAAAAGCTAACTTGTAAATAACGTATGATTAGCACAAGTTCACGGCTGTCCTGCATATGAAACGTGTCTCAGTCCCAGTTCATTCAATGGTGGTTGTGTTCTGAATATTAATGAAATCCTGATCCTAACCCCCCCCCCCCCCCCCCCCCCCCCCGCCCCCACCCCCATCATCAACATTTTACTATGTTGCCCTTGAAGTTGGGCTTGCACCGTGCACCTCATCAAAGAAAAGAGTTTCGATCTCCCAGTGATATTCTTTTGAACTGGAGCTTCATATTGGTCCTTATTCTGTGTAAATTTGGCACATTGGCACAGAGAAAAGTTCCAATATACAGTGAAATATGATGTGTAAATAACTTTGGCACAAATCACGTGAAACGCCACTGCACAGAAATCTTCAAAGTGATGTCTACAGCTTTTGCTTTTTCAAGAATGTGACATAAAACAGACGCTTAGACACTGACTTGACAAAAGTGTGTGCAGCAGCAGTGTTTTCTCTGCTCTGATCACACAGAACAGTCCTGTGAGGTTCATTCATTCTGACTGACCCTCGTAAAGCCAGTTTTACAGGGGTGGAGCTAAGCTTTTCACTGCCTCATGTCTTTTTAACTATTATAAAATGACATCGCATAATAAGAATAAATGTCAAGATACACCAGGGAATCTCTCACTTCTGCAACCTCCAAATTTAACAGTCTGATTGCAGCAAATATTAAAGTAACAATGCTTATAATGCTTCAAATATTGTCACTTCACTTTTTGCTTGTATTGGGAAAGTGATTGTTTATATACCTTAAGTCACAGTAAAGTTCTCTGGCACACTGACTAAAATCAAGGCTTTATATAACTAAATTTTGTCTTTTTTTCTTTGTCCAGAGCCTCACTTCATCTCGGCCTAGACATCGGCTGTTCACCTTCTTCTTCCTCCGTGAGAACGCGGTGGAGCACGACTGTGGGAAGACGGTGTACTCTCGTGTGGCGCGAGTCTGCAAGAACGACATCGGGGGCGTTTTCTGCTGGAGGACACCTGGACCACGTTCATGAAGGCGCGACTCAACTGCTCCAGGTCCGGAGAGATTCCCTTTTACTACAACGAGCTCCAGAGCACCTTCTACCTCCCCGAGCAGGACCTGATCTACGGCATCTTCACCACCAACGTGTGAGTACTGACTCTGTCTTCAACTGTGTTCTCTCATACAAAACTTACCTGTTGTTTTGGGACATCAGAGAGCCCTCAAAAGCAAGAGTTTTTGTTGTTGTTGTTGTTTATAAGGAACCAATTATACTGTATCTAAAATGAGAATTGCTGCTGAAGCTCTCGACTTTTTTGTTTGCTAAAACTTATACCTTGTAATGTTTGAGAGGTGAGTCACAATTCTATAAAGTAAAATCATAATAAAATTATTCAACACAGTGTCACTAGAGGGCGTACATTTACCACGACACAAAAACAGCGTATTTTGAGTACGAGTTCACAGCTGTTTTTAGTACTTATGTTACGCCGTGCATTTAGCACAATATGAAAAGAGTAAAAATGACACGAGATTTCACAACGTTAAAAAAACACGAGTTTTGGTTGCAGCCACGTGAGGACGTTTTCTTCAAGTGAAACGGGTAAGCTTAGGCATAAAGTTACCAAAGATGTGTAAGATTAGGTCTGGGGCTTGGGCAGGTTAAGATTACAACCAGGATTTGGTTAATATTCATAAACAAGAACAGTCTTAATAACCACATTGAAATGAACGGGGACTGTGACATGTATCATGTATCAATTTACATGTTGCGTAATGTCGTGGTAAATATATGCTTTCTTGTGAGATCGGGCTCAATTATTTTTTGCCATAATGTGAAAAAATAGAACTAACAAAGCTATATCTAGACAAATAAATCTCTGTTTTGTGATCAATGTTTACTACTGTATAATAGAATACTGATGACATGATGTTCATCTGGTCTTCACTAGTATTAGCTGGAACCAATTTCTTCTTCTATTCAGACAACTTTTTAGTGAGTTGTATTTACCTTTTTGACATGTTTCGGCTGCTAGTTTACAGCCATCTTCAGAAGCGGTGACGTGTTGTTTAGTAGATGTTACTTCCTGGAGACGTGGTCAACTGGATACGATGTGGGTCGCTCGAAAATGTTTTTCTCCAACAAAAATGTTCAAGTTAAAAATTCTAGCATTTTGTTCGAGTGACAGACGAGGCTGAAGCTTTCCAGAGCTTCTGCTTGTTTGTCCACAGTCATGCTCACTTTTCCCACCTGGAGCTCACACTTTTCCCCACCTGGAGCTAAAACTTTCCCAGCCCTAAAGCTCACTGTGAATAGGTCAGCTGTGTGTCTTGAGGTGGATATCTTCAAGAGTGCTGTGTGTAACGCTGTGTGCGCTCTGTCATGTGCTTTTTTAAGGTGCACTGTAGCTTGTAGATATGTAATGTAAATATCGTCAAGTGTGTGAAGAACTTTGATAATTTTCCTGTTAGCTAACCCACTTCCTGCTCCTCTTCCCGTGGAGGCACGTACTCTCACTTGTTTAGTACAAACGCATAGGGCCGCTGCTAGCCATTTTGGTGCCCTATGCAAGATTTCAAAAAGGTAACTTTTATCAGGATAAATAGACTAGATTCATGGTTTTTGTTTCCCTTTGAAAAAATCTGAACTAAATGTGTCAAATCCGCCGTATTTCGCCGCGGTAATTTGCGTGTTCAAATCTGCAGCCGTCTTAATTTATCTGCTGTTTCTCCTCGTAACTGGCCAATATGCGTCCTATTGACTAGAGACTTTGATTTTGCGCTGTGTGTTAAGAATCACATGCACAGACTTTTCTGTCACTCATGAGTTCAGCACACGGGACGGCACGGCTCGACTTGGTGCCCCCAGAGCAGGTGATGCCCTACGCGCTCTGCGTTATGTGTGTATTGGGGGGTGGCGGCACTGCAAATGCATAATAGAGAATTGCTCCAAACACCATTGACATGTACGCAACGAACAGGAGAAGAGCAGGAGAAAGCATCCAGAAATCATGAGTGTGTGCTGTTTGTAAAGGGCTTGTCTTGGCCAAAAGTTAGACATTGTTCTTTTAACATCTAATTTTTAACCAAAAATTACACAACCTACTGTATACATGGCAGCTTAGAAGACTTTCTAAGCATTTATTGTATTTTTTATGTAAATGAATGGCATGCTGTTCAGAGCATCTTTTTGAAGTGTAAGTTTTAGATATTTTAAAGCATTGAGGACTGAAAAGTGAAACTACATGAATTGGTTGCAAAGTGAACATGTCTGTGGTCAGCTGATGTAGAAAAGAGATTTTTACCTGACCTGTAAATCATCCCAACTGAATTCTGTCATGACATCGTCCTGAATAATTCTAACTTGATTAAGACCTTTAGTATTTGACTCTGGTTTCATGCGGCTTACCTCACCTTGTCCAACGTCACATTTCCTCTTAATTATGAACAATGTAAGAGTGTGAAACCCGACGCGCAGCTGTGTGGACTATTTATTGCCTTAAGATGAAGTGGATGTATCTCCAGAGGCCCGTGCGCTCGGCCTGGGCCATATTTATCTTCCAAATGAGTTCACTATGCAAAAGGTGATGACGGCTCTGCTTTTAGATTTGTTATTTTGCCAACTCTGCATCGGCTGGAGACATGGGTCAAAAACGCAAGTGACAAACTGTATTTACAACGCTTAAAACAGTTATTATAGTCCTTTTCATGCAGGATAGCGTTTACCTTGGGACTTATGAACATTGTAATATTTACGGATGTTGTCTGAGTTTCTAATTCTGTGCAAATCGTCCATGTTTGTAAAAATGTCTGTAAAGTTTCCCCTGAATTTTCTTTCCTGTAATTCACCGAACTCAGACGACCTCATGTAATTCTACTCCCGTTTATACATGAATTAATAATGACTCTGCGGCCTAATTGCTTTCAGATTTGAACAAAGTTATTTTTATTTTTCAACATGGTTCAGTCTCCAATGAAATTGTTGTTTTTTTGCATATAAAAAACTTAAAAATGTACATATTGTCTTGGAAGTGTAGGGTAACACATATGAAACCAACATAAGGCTTTTAATTTTCTTGCATCTAAATTTAGAGATTATACAAATGCACTTTTTATTGAGTCAATATTGTCTTCTTCTTTTCTGCTTCTTTCCAATCATGATCATGTTCAATAAGTTGTGTTAAATATGTAAACTTAATTTTTGGACTATGGACTATTTTCATTAAAGGAAAATAAATAAATGAGAATGAGAACCTGAGAAAAAATAAACATACTATGATACTAAATCTATTACCTGGTTGAGAGGATAGATGTTCGGGGAACGTTTGGACAGAGCGCTGCAAAGTAAAAAAAAATAACACCAGTTTAATATGAAGGCTTATCTACTGATACATTTTTGGCGTAAAACCTTCTTTTACAAATAGCAAAGTGAATCTGGAGAGGACCACCCAACAGAGCCAATCAGAGAGCTGCATTCTGCTCCTGATTAGAACTAAAATGCTTTATTATTCATTTCAGACAGTGGTCTCATTTTGTCATTTTGCTAGAGCGTAACACGTATTACCTGATAGTATCACGTTATTACCTGATTGTATCACATTATTACTTGATAGTATCACGTTATTAATTGATAGTATCACGTTATTACCTAAAAGTATCACGTTATTACCTGATAGTATCACATTATTACCTGATACTATCACATTATTACCTGATAGTATCACATTATTACCTCATAGTATCACATTATTACCTGATAGTATCACATTATTACCTGATACTATCACATTATTACCTGATATCATGTTAATACCTGATAGTATCACATTATTACCTGATAGTATCACATTATTACCTGATATCATGTTAATACCTGATAGTATCACGTTATTACCTGATAGTATCACACTATTACCTGATATTATCACGTTATTACCTGATAGTATCACATTATTACCTGATATCATGTTAATACCTGATAGTATCACATTATTACCTGATAGTATCACGTTATTACCTGATAGAATCACATTATTACCTGATAGTATCACATTATTACCTGATAGTATCACGTTATTACCTGATAGAATCACATTATTACCTGATACCACGTTAATACCTGATAGTATCACGCTAGTATCACGCTATTACCTGGTAGTATCATGTTAATACCTGAAAGAATCACGCTAGTTGTCATGAAATTTTGTGATACAACTGAATAAAAGTAAATAATAAAGTAGAGATTGGCAGTACTGAGCTTTCGTAAGCAATAAAGAGGGCAATAAAGGCTAATCCAACCTAATCTGCTAAACATTTTTTCAAGCTACAGTAAAATACATCAGATGTGTTCAGTCCTCGCCGCCTAACTAAGCGTCAGACATATCACGATGATTTCTTCTAATGCAACAGTTGTTTTGCAGTGTCCAATAACTTTGCGTCCTGCTGTCTCAAAGTTTTATGCAAACTTCTGAGTCATCCGTCTCATTGTGATTCAAATGTATGCGGAGTGTTGTCTTGGGAAAGGTTGGTTTGTGCCGCCGTCTGTCGCTACCTGTTCAGCAGAAACATATGTCCCATCTTCAGCCTACACGCCTCTTTAGGTCTGTGTTTGTGTTTGCTGTGAGCTCAGGCTGAGGCGGAGAACGCTCAAGGCAGACATTGTTAGCTTGTTTCTCTTTGGTCTGCCGTCTAGGATTGTCGTATGTGTCGAAAATCAGATTTTAATCAATACTAAAAGGAGTGTTGAATTTAGATGCTCATTTAAACTCATGTCCTAGTTTTTGCTGTATCGGTTTAGTCAAGATTTTAATTATTTTTGAGAGTTACAGCAGTGAATTTAGTCGTTGTTAAAGACCCTTTTTTCTGTGTTGTGAAAGTAGGACACTCCATGGCTTTCTTCGGGCTCCAATGCGTTTTTTAGCCCATGTCTGTGTCTTATTCTATAATAATCTTAGACTTGTGAATTACTGATCTACTTGCTGTATACCAGTGGTTCCCAACCTGGGGGCGGGCCCCCCCAGGGGAGCGCCTGAGATTCCAGTAGTTAGAAGTGAAACTTTATTAGTAAAAAACACAAATCTAAGCACCACAACACCACAATAGTTGTTTAATTGGCTGAAATAAATGTTTTTATTTCTAATTTTCATCATACAATAACAATTTAGAGGCCACCAGTTTAAACGGGTGGTCTAAGTCTCCCGCTCAGTCAGGGGGGGGGCTTCGAGGAAAAAAGGTTGGGAACCACTGCGGTATACTATAATAAAATGATATAATGTATCAAATCAAATCAAATCAATCTTTATTTATAAAGCGCTTTTCATACAAACCATGTAACACAAAGTGCTTTACAGTGCATTAAAAACAATTTCACATGCCCCCACCCCCCATTTCAGTCAACCCCTATATTACAAGCTCATACCCCCACCCCTCAACCCCCGCGCACACAAACACACCCCCACCCTCACACACTCCTCACACACACACGGACACACCCCCACTAAAATACATTTTGCTAAGTTTGCCTACATACATTGGGCTGGGTACAGATGGACCAAAGCAGCATCATCAGAGGAGCTGTCTGCACCAGGAGCAGAGTCACCTGCAGCCACAGGACACCAGCCCAGGGCCCAGAGAGGAGATGAGTCAGGACCAAACCTCCAGGGCCCATGAGCCAGAGACAAGCAGCCACAGCCGACCACAGCTCCTGGTGCAGAGGCTCCTCAGAGGAAACACTGGAGAACCTAAAAGTGATAAGATAAGAAAATTAAAATAAGTAAAAAGGTAAATACAAGCAAACTAAGAACTAAAAATAATTCAGTCAGATGACACTTTTTTGCCTTGTTTTCTGTAGCATTTTATAAAATACATCTCCCTGGTACACAGTTATACCGTGTGTTTTTTTTGTCATGAGTTTTGTCGTGCCCATAGTCAGGACTCAAAAACCAGGACTCTCTTTCCCTCTCTATCTCACGCTCTCTCCTCTCCTCTCTCTTCACTTACTCCCCCCCTCTGCTTCGATTCTCTCTTCTACCCCCCCCCTCTCTCCACTCTTCTCTTCTCCTGCTCTTTTCCCTCCCCTCTCTCCTTCTTTCTCCTCCTCCCTTTCCCCTCTTCCCCTCTCTCTCCTCTTTTCTTTCTCTCCTCTCCCCCTCTCCTCTCCCATCTCTCTCCTCCCTCTCTACTCTCCCCTCTCCTCTCTCTCCTCCCTCTCTTCTCTCCTCTCCCCCTCTCCTCTCCCCTCTCTCTCCTCTCCTCCCTCTCCTCTCCCCATTCTCTCTCTCTCCTCTCCGCCTCTCCTCTCCATCTCTCCTCCCTCTCTCGCTCCTTCCCTCTCTTCTCTCCTCTCTCCCCTCTCTCCTCTCCCCTCTTTTCTCTCCTCTCCTTCTCCTCCCCTCTTCTCCCTCTCCTTCCCCCTCTGCTGCGGCTCTCATTGCTGGAGATGTAAATCCAATCAGCACAAAGGCCTCCTCCATCTGTCCGTCCAAATTGAACAGGCTCGGAGCAGGTCCCGCGTGAGCTGCTGGAGACGAGCGAGACGCGTTAGCCCCAAAAGTCTCTGAAATGGGCCCAGATTGGAGGGAATTGTCTTTGAGGTAATTGTGAGACTGTTGGTAAAAACAAATGGACTGAAACTGGAGAAAAGTGAACATAAGGGACTATGTTTTGTGCCTTGTTCAGTTCAGAAGTTGGATTTCGTTTGGAATGAGATTTATAACACATTTCTCTTGTGTTTGTCCAATTATAGATCCTAGATGAGAATAGTGTTGAACATTCTAGATAATACAGGAAAAATCTATATAAATGACACACAACAGGGATGATTTATAAGATTTTTCAGTCAGATATTTTGGCCTCAGCTGGACACTACAGGGACTTCATATGACTCGACCAATGCTTCTCAAGCTTTTATTTTTTTAATGAGATACAAAATAGGTATGTATGCAGTATGTAAGACCTTATACAGTTCACAGATCTGCATTTTAGCTCTGTAAACTGTCTGATCTTCTACTGAAAGTTAAAATCCCAGGGTCGAGCAGGTAAAAGTTGTTTTAGAAAGTCAGGACAAAACCACTGGCAAAGTTTGGATGGAGGAACTTTCTCACGCGTTAATTGATTAAAAGAGAGAGACTATGGAAAATATTTCATAAGAACTTTGATCATGTAGATGTGATTCTAAAAGATTGATACAAAGAGCTACTTTTAGACTCCCACGACTCATTAAACAAGCCTAAAACTCAAGAATATACTCAAGTCATTAATGATTTGAAAAATTGTATTGTTATCGCTCACCATGGAATACAATCTGTTAAAACAAGTAAATTACAACTATCGAACTAAGACGTAATGAACCGAGCCTAATTGTGCACTCACACTGGCACAACCAAACCGTGCCCAAGTCCGGACGGCCCCTAGGGTTAGGGTACGAACCTTACTCAAGCGCGACATGGATCGGACTCTGGCGCGGTTGGAGGACACGCATGACTGTAGCATACAAGCCCATTGTGAGCGCTGAAGCTTCTCACAAGAAGAAGAAGTACGAAAATAAACTCTGCAACAAACTTGAATGGATATGGAAATGCGCTTACCTTGAATTAGCACCATGCCAGAGAGAAATTTGTGAAGTCTCTCGTCTCCTGTTGCTCTTGCTGCTCCACGTGATTTGTAATCCAAAGCCTGACAGAGGAACGCACATCACTTTCAAAACGTTATTAGATAAAGATATAATGGCCTGCATGACTTGTTTTCGCCGCTACAGCATTAGTACCGCAGCGCTTGATCCAAGCTTCTGCGTGACACGTAAACAAACAACTCCAGGGGTCTGTTGCTTGGTTCACTTGTGCAAGTGTGATGCAGACAGAGAGTTTCAGCAATCAGCAGGCAAGTGGCCCTAGACAGAACTTCCTCAGGGTGTCTTCTCAGCTGTAAGTTAGTTTTCTGCTTTTATTGGGACAGCAGAAAACTGGCACTTAATGACACACTTTCCAAATCCACACTTGTATTACTTCAGGGTAAATGGCCACTTCCTGGTTCAACATGCACGAACTTCTGTGTTAAATTTCCATAAGGGTTTGGGAAAAAAAAAGTTTATAAACGTCCTCAGGGCTGTGGTGAGTCATTTTGTTAAATCCATTTCTGCAGCTTCATAAACTACAAGTTATCAAGACATTTTGCCGATTTTAGCATAAATGTGCTTTTGGACTGAAACAATCGGCTGTGGACTGAACACATAGCTGTCCTTAAACTTAATAACTGAATTTTCCAAAGCATGTCATTTGCATGGGCAATTTCTCTTACCATGGCATTCCATGTTGGCTATGTTTGTTACGTTCTAAAATCATAGCAGTGAATTGTCTAGTTAACGCACAATGCTATCTAAAGTGCAGCACGTGTAACAATTTGACCATAAAATAAAATAAGTATAATAAATTAACTCGTAAAATCTGCTCAATTAAGTAAATAGATATTTAATCTGCATAAAACTGAACTGCTGATGTTCAATTTTTGCAGGTTCCTTATAGAGATGTCCAAAGAAAAGAGAAGTGGTATGGTAGAAAATGTTAAAATAGTGCACACAAAAGAGCACATGTGAAAGGAGAGGACAGAGCTTCCTAATTATTCCCCCCTTTGTGTCGCTTACAGTGGTTTCTAAGGCAACGTTGTATTCTTGTGCCGTCAGCGCGCTTTTCGGACAGAGTCATTAGTTTGAACAAGGCGACCCGGGAGCAGCCGCGCGTCAGCTTCGGGAGGCAAAAACAAAATAAGTACATCGCTGGGTGACAAAAACGCAGCGGCGGGAACAGAAGGTGTTTATGTGTGCGCTGACATCCTGACACCAGCAGACACAGACAGAGAGAGAGAGAGAGGGCAGGGCTTTGTTTACCTGCTGTAAGAGGAAAGAGGCTGTTTCTGTCGGGGCTAAGCAAGTGGAAATGTGGACTTGCTGGTCTGTGGTGTCCTCAGAGATCGGATATTCTAACTTTCGACTTGTAAATTTAAAGATCATCGATCTTTTTCAGTTCTGATACAGATTATGATATTGTACTTAAAAGAAGAAGCAGAAGAACAAGATTAACAACCTAATGTGAATACAATTTGGGGTTTGTTAAGATTAGAATAAGGAGTTGTTAATATTCATAAATAAGAACACATCTTAACAACCACCATAGAAAGAACTGGGACTGCGACGCGTAGCGCACAAAAACGCCATGAACTCGTGCTAATCATACACAATTTACATGTCCTGTAATGTCGTGATGAATGTACGCTTTCTGGTGAGATCGGGCTCACATCTACGATGTGACTCATGAAGATGCTGTCAAACGTTTTGTTTTCCCAGCGGTTGTCACATGACCTCATGCAGGCATCTCTTTCATACTTTTGTTTTTCTTTGAGATCAGAGTTTATTCAAATAAGGCATAAATACTGGTTTTTTTTGGTGTGAGGCTCGTGATATACCCTGAAGCACTCCATGTTTTTTACCTTCACTTATACAGACGGTGAGGAATGATTGTATCAGAGATGCTGGATCAATTTGATGTGTTAGTTGCATTCTGTATGTTTTGCATATTGGACACTGTTCAGCCCATACAATGTTCTGGTCGTCTTTAGAACTTCCCCCAACTTATCTTTGATGGATGTAACCCTGGAAAGACGTTGGCAATAAATACATCAGGTCTCCAGACCAATGTTTGGTTTGGGTTCACTGGTGACCAGCTGACATGAGGCAGGAGGTCTGTACATTTGGATCAGGTCAGACCAAGACCTTTTACACATTCATATACAATAATACGATTTAGAATTCAACTCAAAAGCATATGTAAAGGCACTAAAACTGGAGAGATGTGACCATGCTTTCAGGAACCAGTTTAGAGCTGCAGATTTCACACAAGCTGTCGACCTAAAGAGACGACTGACTTCGACATTACAAAAATGCAAAATTCAAATGATGTTTGAAAACTATGGGCCTGACTTTAGTAATGCAATCATTTGTGCCTGCATTTATGGCTTAAGTGCATCTTTTTTCAAACAACAAAGTGAAACCGTAATGGATCAACCAATCAGTTCACTGTGTTTGACTATCTATGAGAAATAAAACACTTCATATACTGTACACAGACATATACATTTCAGTACACTGCTGGAAAGATTTTACAACTAAAAAGTCAAGTTCTCGCTCTTTAAATACTGTACTGCTGTCCTGTAGAATGTGGTGAAGTTATGTGAGGTGAATGTGACGAGACAATTTCAAACAAGCACTCTTTCTTTCACCTGTGTGTTCAGATAAAGCTTTGTTTCTTCATATGTGAAAGGCTGCTGACTCAGACCTCTCCAAAGCCTCTCCGTCGGGCTGTGAAAATATGGAGAGAAGAGAGAGGAGAGAGAGGGAGAGAGAGAGAGAGAGAGAGAGAGATGATCCCGGCAGCTCACTTCAATTTGTGCCCCTGGCCCGCTCTGCTGACGGGGTCTTTTTCCTCCTCCACAGGTAACAACACCAGCTGCATATACAGGACTGGAACGTCATTTTAGAGAGAGAGAGGGAGAGGAGGAGAGAGAGAGAGAGAGAGAGAGAGAGGGAGGGAGAGAGACAATGAGAAAAAGAGGGAGATAGGAGAAAAAAGAGAGGAGAACAGAGAGAGAGAAAGAGAGGAAAAAAGAGAGGAAAAGAGAGAGAGAAAAAGAGAAGTAGAGAGAGAAAGAAAGAGAGAGAAGAGAGAGAGAGAGAGAAAGAGGAGAGAAAAAAGAGAGAGAAAAAGACGTAAGTAAGGAGAGAGGGGAAAGGAGGAAGAGGAAAAGAAGAAAGAAAGCAGAAGAGAGAAAGAGAGACAGAGGAGAAGAGAAAGAAAGAGAGAGAGAAAGAAAGAGAGAGAGGGAGAGAGAGAATGAGAGAGAGAAAGAGAGAAATGGGAGAAAAGAAAGAAAAGAGGGAGAGCAAAGAGAAATCAGAGAGAATAGAGATGGAAAGAGAAGAGAAAGAAAAAAGGTGAGGAGGGAGAGAAAAGAAGCGAGAGGGAAAGAGAGGAAGATAAGAGAGGGCAAAGAGAAAGAGACAAAAAAAACAAGAAAGAAGAGAGAGGAGAAAGGGAGAGAGAGACAGAGAGACAGAAACACAGAGAGAAAAAAGGAAAGAGAAAAAGAGAGAGAATGAAAGAGAGGGAGAGAGAAAGTAAGAGAAGAAAAAATAAGGAGAGAGACAAAGAGAAAGAAAAGAGAAAGAAAATGAGAGAAAAGGGGAGAAAAGAAGGAATAGAAAGAGACAAAGAGGAGAAGAGAGAGAATAGAAATGGAAAGAGAAAGAAAAATGAGAAGAAGGAGGGAGGAGACAGAGAGAGAGGAGAGAAGAGAGAGGAGGAGAGAGAGAGAAGAAATTGCAGGTGCATTTGTGAGGATCCAGCTGATGTTTGGAGCTTTTGTGGAGACTAAAATAGAGGCTTTTACTGTGGGAAAGTGAGAGGGGTTAAAAACAAGGCACATGCACGCAGACTGTACAGAAGAGGCTTAAAATACAGCTGCAGCAGGACTCAGAGGTGATACGCTCACCAGAGAAAACCAAAATGTGCTGTTTTAATCATAACGCTAAGGATAATACACTGGATTTGTTCTTCATGTCAAGGAAAAGAAATAATACAAACACAGGTGAACAGTAGAAGAAAAAGTGCCTCATTTATTGACCCAGGTGTTAAACACATGTATCTACACAAAAAGTGTTACTACTGATTCCATTAAAGTCATTCAATTATATTTATTGTTGTAAAGCCCCAGTCGTCTCTGGTGACTTTGGAAACCCAACTATGAAACAGCGACTGGTCAAAACCAAACGAAACATTACAAATCAGAAGCTGCCATTGGTCAAAAATGCAGAAGCAGATTGTCCAACAGCAAACAGGCAAATGGATAATTGTCTCTGCGCACGGAACTTCAGTTGGCTTGTTTATGTTCAAAATAGCTAACTTCTGTACTTCAGCATTTCCTGTTCAGTTCATTTCTATGAGATTTCACTACACCAGTTTAAAACAAATAAATACTCGAAAATCAAACGTGACAGTGAGTTTGTGGTGAATGTTACAGAAAACTTGTTAAAGACTACTACCTGTGTGTTTAAAAAGAGACGTGTTTGTATTAAATGCTAACGCTAACAGGAAATCATGTATGTACAGAAGTTAGCTATTTTGAACAAAACAAGCCAACTGATGTTCTGTGCACAGAGCCATTGTCCCAGAGCATCATCTTCCGTCTTTAGACCGTCCTTCTCGTCAAGAAAAATCTATTCAACGGGATAAAGAGAAACAAGGAGAACAGTGACGGAGAGACCCACTTCTATGGAGGAACAAACTATTGATGTGATCAGGAATCCAATTGCAGATTCAGGCCCTGTCTTGTCCTCGACGTGAAGCTGGCATTGTTTTTCTTCTGTTGGCGGCTTCAGTAAACCTGTGTCGTTGTATCAGATCAGAGGAGGAAATTGTGGAAGTAAAAATCTACTTATTTAATGTTTATCATGTTGCTGTTTCATCATGACAAATGTTAAGCTGTTCAAACATCTATCTGTCCTTAATGGAACAAAGTGATAAAACCAGACCCTGAGTTAGAGACTAGTATGACATGTGAATTCAATGTAATCTATTTCTATAGGAACATCTTGCAAAACAAGTTGTCAACTAGTTCATATTTGATGGAAATGTACATATAACCCAGTCATGTGCTATACTGAAGAGAGACAGTCCTTCTGTGAGATCAAGTAATCATGTTTTGTGCCTGTTGCATGTTAATAAAGATCTTTTGAGAAGTACATCTTTTGGGTCTCTTGAGTCAATGCAGCTGGCCTTGGGAGTGAAACACCACAGTTGAGATGTGCACACATCTGCCAATGAATAATAAATATGAATCTATTTGTGGCAAGTCTATTCACATGACAAACTTTAACAACTTTCATCCCAAACCCAAATGTGCCTCTCGACAAACCCCGACCACAGCGCGGACACGTTCTTTACGCAAGCAAACCTCCGCGTGAATGTGGAATACAAGCTTTACAAATGCGATATGAGAATTAAGCCACTTTTCCCCCTTTCACATTTGTTTAACAATCTTTCAAGCAGCATCAAACCAATGGTTCTGTACCAATAAAGTAGACCAACGTGTTTTTAAATGTCTCAGAAAAGCAAAGATCACTCTTGAATAAACTTCCTCAGAGCGTGTGCGATGTGTCCTGCTGCAGCGCCTCTCTGCTCCTCTCTCTGTCAGTCAAACTCATTCATTATTAGCTCATGTGTATGTAAAATGGAAATGTGAAAGGGGCTTGGCCTTAGGCGGGATCCTGGCCGCAGATTTCTGCTGCTCAGTAAAGAGCGCTCATGGAATGTTTTATAAATCTGGATAATTTTTCACATAGGTAAAATCTTTTTTTTTTCCGTAGTAACTTTTCCAAGTAAGTTTTACGCACTCTTTTATAAATGAGACCCCAGGTCTTTAATTAGGGTTCATAAATGGTTATCATGGAGCAGAGTAATTTACTGCAGCTATAGATCAGGTATCACAGGACTGTATTTATTGTAAGTTTGCCTCACAGAACAGCAGGTGTCATTGTCTGTGTTTGTCTTGTGTTTGTCTTTTTGTGCAGTATATTGTAGATGCTGGCACCAAGCCCAAGACAAATTTTCCTTCACGGAACAATAAAGTCAACAATTGTTTCCGCTCTACTTCATGGACTACAAAACAAGCGAACGACTGATAATGAGCTGTAGTTTTTTGTGTGCAAGTCCAAGTTTTATCAGACGATTTTTGGAAAGTTGAGCAAGCTTTCAAAGATGAAACTTACCATTCCAAACCCTCTCTTTCCAATTCCTAAAAGTTGCTGCAATCTTCCACATACCTTAAAATGGTCAATATTTGGAGCTACAAACTTCCCTTTCATTCCGCTCTTGCTCCATTAAATGTTGTCGCTGCTTTGATGTGAAGCTAGTTTTAAAAGTATTACATAGCAGCGCTGTGGCTATTTCACACATGGACACTCGCATTTGAATAAGCTCCAGTCGTTTGGTCATGTTCTGGATCTGTAAAAACCATATGCTTTATAAAAGGAACAGCCTGCGTGGAGATGTATTTAGGATTTAATTTAGTAAGAAACTGTGTGAGTAAAGTGGCACGAAATAAATAAAACGACGTGGCATATTTGAAGCAATTTGTATGTTTACGTCTAATCATCGGAGTTGTTCAAGTATAAAAGTGTTTTGTTAGCGTGGCAAAAGTATCAGCTTAATTTAGATATCAGTAATGACTTTGCTGTAGCTGTTTGTGAACTCAGAGTCTCATAAGGTCTCATGTACTGACAACAAGTGAAGAAGAAGTTGTTTTTCTAACTTAAAGGTGCAGTATAGATACAGTCTGAAGGATTAATAGAGAACAACAGCTTTATCACTCACCGCTCAGCAAGTAGAACAGCAAATGTGAACTTAAGGAGATATATTGTGCCAATATGAAGACATAGAGTGAATAAAGTAATCCAACAACCGACGTTTGTAAAGATATTAAGCAATGCTAACAGCTGCTGCGAGCTAAAAACGTGACAGTGGCGTCGCCTGTGCGTTTTACATCCACAAACAACTTCTTTACTGAGATAACACCACATCAACAACAATTAAGACATAAAGACAGTGGACTTGACTTGACTGATTGGCTAAAAATAAACAAATAACAAAGTTCATCTATTTGAGAAAGTCTGACTTCGAAAGGTCTGTCATCTGCTCACTTACTGTAGAACTAAATATTGAGAATGACATTCCATATGTAGATTTGTGTTACTTTCTGTATTTGCTTCCTGTAAGTTAAGAGTAAAAACAGAAAAAACGTGACATACGGTCGTGTTATCATTTAAGATGATCCCCGTCCTTCTCCTGTTACTTTAATGGGTTTTTGTGTATTATTTGTCTAGTTATCGATCTCACACATGCTGTTTGTTGTGATTTTGAGCCTGGATCGCGTCACTGTTCCTTTTTGGTTTTTTCGGTTCTCAGTTTGTTTGCGTTCACAAAACAAACAAACAGCTCAGGCTTGATTTAACCCAGCCGAGAGCGACCTCTCCAACCGAACCAGATTTTGACATTCACCAGATCAAAGTTGCTTTCCGTTCACAATTACCCAATCGAACCAAACCAAACTATCAGGCAAACGAATTCTAATTCAAATCAAAAGTGTATTGTGAATGCAGCCTAAGTCTCCCAGGTTTAGTAAAAGTTTTTATTCGCCTTATTTCTGCCCCGCCCACTTTTCTTGACAGCATACTTCCTGTTTTAAAGTTGGGTTAACTAACTTTTTAAGTTGTAAATGAGTAAACTTTATGTTTTCCACTAAAAATGATATGATAAATGCAGCACTGTGTAAAAACAAGACCACTGAGTACTGTTTGAATTGAAGAGTTCTAATCAGGAGTCGAATGCAGCGCTCTGATTGGCTGTGTTTGGGTGGTCCTCTCCAGTTTCACTTTGTTGTTTGTAAAAAGATGTTTATGAGCTGCAAATGCAACAAGATGAATACATGTCGATATTAACCACGTTCAAGAATGAGAGGAAGTTGTCGGATTTAAAACCTAAATTGTGTTTGCCGTGTGTTGCTCCACCTTTAAGATGGTTAGCACGTTAGCTTGTCTGTCTTGCAGGGTGATCTCAAATAAATATACTATCAGAAAGTAAATCCAGCGACTAAATTCTACAGGACCAAGCTTCAAACAAAGGCTAACTGCAGCTAAACCGGAAGGTGCTGCTAAGAAAAGTGGTTATTTTCAGCACATTTTCATACTTTTCTTCACATGCATGTTCTTGATTCATGTAGAATGTGAAACTGTAATAAATAAAAGCCGCTTTTTTATTGTTAAAGTCTCATTTCTCCCTGTGTTTAGTATCGGTTTGGTCCTCCCAGTCTCACACATTTTCTCCTGCGTCTCCTGTGACTCTCCACCTGCTGCTGTTTGGACTCGGCTCATTTGGAGTTTTCGGGCAGCCTCGATACTTCACCATCACCGCGTAACGACAGATCGCATTAGTTTCCCCGCGCACACAGATCTCAGAGGAAAAGCCGCGTTGACGAGCTGCAGCCACAAAAGCAATGGCAGTTCAACCTGGAGAGACTCAAACAGACAAAAGCAAATTATGAGAAGACTTTATTGCAATGTAAGGTTTTGGCGCTCAGACCCTGGCGAAGACCTCCGTGCTGACCAGCGAATTGGAGTGGATGTGCGAATAGGAGAGGTCTTTCCCCCCGGGCCTGCGACCTGGTGGTGGTCCTAGGACTGAAGAGGGATGAACTACTAGGTGAAGGGAGGAGAAGGGGTGGAGGTGGGGCGTGCCGAACTGAGTAGCAGGGGCGCAGCTGCAGGCGAGAGATTTAAATAGAACCGGCTGGGCTTGATTAGCTGCGAAGAGGGGATCTGAAGGAGGAGCCTGCTGCAGGAGGAGAGAGGAGCTGGAGGTGAGATGAGACAGGACGATGAAGCTGCAGGTAAGTCTCCCAGGCTGAACATCCGCTTAAGCTCCATTTCAACCTGGAGAGACTCAAACAGACAAAAGCAAATTATGAGAAGACTTTATTGCAATGTAAGGTTTTGGCGCTCAGACCCTGGCGAAGACCTCCGTGCTGATCAGCGAATTGGAGTGGATGTGCGAATAGGAGAGGTCTTTCCCCCAAAAAAGGGGAGGCCAGGGCCAGGGCCAAGGAAGCAAGGATAAAATGTGAGAACTCACCGTGATGCGGATGGCGTACAGGTATAGGTACGGGTACGAACATCAAACCAAATCAAATTAGAACTGACTGATTAATGCAGATGAGCATATGCATAAAAGAACAAAAGCCAATCCAATTGCCATGAGAATGATGGAGTTTAAATGAATGCGATGATCAATCGAATATGTTATGATGAGCCATCCTGATGTGATGAATAGAGCGGGAGAAGATTCGGGAATGATGCATGCTGGAGATGGAAGGCATTACAGATGTAAATTAGCTGTAAGCTAGAATCTGGTGCGAGCATCTCCGTTTTTGTGCTTAATGCAAAATTGTACGTTGTCCTTAATAAACATTCCTTCCTTCCTTCCTCCTTCCTTCCTATTATGCAAGACAGAGATGAATGAATGGATGGACGGATGAATGAATGAGGGTGAATGTACACTTTATTTTAAGAGGCTAGATTGGAGATGCCAGATTACGGGATTGCAGCGTGAGGGAATGAGAGACTAGGAAAGGAAATGAACGGTGAATTGAAGTGTAGGTTAAGTGCTTAGCCGGACATGGGCGGCTGATGAGAAGAGCCGGACGTGGGCGGCTGATGGGATGCCTGCATTGGCTGGAGAGGACCGCGAAGGAGAGGCAAGAGCGGCTGTGGAGGCACCAGAGGAGGCGGCAGACGAAGCAGGGCGAAGAGTGAACAAACGTCGGGCAGCTTAGATGAAGGGAAAATCTAGGCGGACATACAGAGTAAGCTGAGGAGGACCAGGACCAGAGTTGCTGGAGAGCAGGTGAGGAGATGCCTTGAGTGGCGGCGTAGGTCGAGGATGTGAGATTTCCTGTCAAGTAAAGGGCGTGGTAGATTAAGAAAATGGAGCGGGAGCAGATTCAGGGATGATGCATGCTGGGGATTTAAGGTATAGTACATGACCGGGATGAGCAGGGGATGAATGCATGAAGGATTGAATATAAAAGATTGAATTATTAATCAGAACGGGGCCTACCTATGTGAGGAGCAATGGCATGAGACGACATGGAGAGGGCCGAAGGCTGAGAGCGAAGCTTAGAGCCAATTCGCAAGTGATTAGCCGCCTGGATGGAAGAGACCGGATAGGGTATACCTGAATTGCACGCGCGTGATCCTAAGGCAATGGAGGAGTGAGGCTAGGTAGGAGATGAAGGGTGAATAGAGATGCAGGATAAAAGATGAACCGGACATGGACAGCTGGTGAAATGCCTACGATGGCTTAAGAGGACTGCGAAGAGGAGGCAAGATGCAGCAAAGGACGCAGCAGAGGAGGCGACATCAGGAGCAGCAGAGGAGGCGGCATCAGGAGCAGCAGAGGAGGCGACATCAGGAGCAGCAGAGGAGGCGACATCAGGTGCAGCAGAGGAGGCGACATCAGGTGCAGCAGAGGATCCAGTTCCAGGGCAAAGAGTGAATGACCGTAGGGAAGCTTAGATGGAGGGAAGATCCGGGTGGACCTACAAGGTAAGCTGAGAAAGACCAGGGCACGAGATTGAGGCAAGTCGTGGACTAACGGTAATAATGGGTGACACGGATGGATGAATGCATGAATGAATGAGCATGAATGAATGAATTATTAATTGAAACAAAGCCTACCTATGTGAGGAGTGATGGCAAGTGATGACATGATGAACAGGGCCAGAATGCGGAGAGAAGAGAGGAGCAATGCATAGAGCCAGGCCGCTTGAGTTTAGTCAGATGGAAGAGACTGGATAGGGTGTGCTTGAATTGCAAGAATGCTTATGAGCTTGAGGTAGAGGAGGAGTGAGAGGCAAGGTAAGGAAATGAACAGTGAATAGAGAAGCGAGCTAAGCCGGACATGGGCGGCTGACGAGGAGCCAGTGTTGGCTGGAGAGGACGCTAAAGAGAACCGAAAGTGCAGTGGATGAGGCAACGTCAGAACCTAAAACATGCATGCGAGAGAGACCACCACCAGTAAATGCTTGAGACTTACGAAGAGTGAATGAGCGTAGGACAGCCAAGATGGAGGGAAGAGGTATTGGGCAGACAAAGTATGGTGAGAGCGCTGAGGAGGTCATGGACTTAAGTTGCTGGAGGGCAGATCGCAATGAGACAGGCTATGAGAACAAGATTGTTTAAGCCTGCCAGGTAATGCCACACAGGGCATGTTAGAGCAAGAGGAGGAGTGGACTTGTTAACAGTCTTGATGACAGCCAAGTATAACACAGAGCACGTGATATGTTTGCGTTTCCACGTATGGCCCCACACACGCAGAGAGCAGCGATGGGAATAATTATAGAGCGTAGATACTTTGGACGAAGGAAAAGGGGCCATCTGTCCTAATAAACCCCCCAAAACTTGAGGGTGTGGCATCCGGGAGGGAGGAGTCCAGAGGGGAAGGTGAGCATTTGACTGATGCTTTGCAGATTCAGAAGGTGACGGGTGGAAATGGCGTTTAGCGACTGTTGGGAGTGAAACTGAAATGAGTGGATATGGATTGCAAAACACAAGGAAAATACTCTCGCAGCGGTGATCCTGATAGGACAATTTCCGATGGGATGGTGGAAGTTGCCGCTGCCGCACGAATAAGAATGGAGGTGAATACTCTGTTAGAGTGACAAGACGTGGGGGAGTTGTTGATGAATGTGGCTGTGAAACGTGTCATCATGGGTTGAGAAACAAGGAATGAAGGTGAGGTCACTGGCAGGGGCGCTTGACTATGATGAAAAGAAACACAATTTGCAGATGTTAGTGGAAAGTTCAACATTATGAATAAAAATAAACATGTGTTTGCAGTGTGTTTTAGAAGACTTCTTGCTTGAGCATACAGAAACCTATACTCTCTAAAGATTCCCGGAACCACCGACTTGAGCTAAACTGGTGCTACAGGTGATAGAGAGCTGGACAGCTGGACAAGGACTGGTTTTGGAAGAGGTGGAGAAGAAACATTGTAAGGGAAAGTGTTCAGAGTGGCCTTAGAATAACCACTAAACTAGCTCAGTGCAACATCTGTCTTGTCCAGAACGAACTTTGTCATGACTGTGACGCTTTGCTTAAATATTACCCTAACAACGGAATTGGAAACACGATCATCCAAACTAATTAGGCTCAAGAAGCATCTGTGGTCACCATGGAAATAATAGCAAATCCGCCATGTTTGTTGTCAGTTTAGCAGAACTTCCATAGGAATACATAGACAAAATAATTAAAGGAAACAAAACAGCCGTGGAACAGCACAATCAACTACTAGGTCAGCACTGGTAAATTTATCTGCCACACTGTAGTGTCAGACTAAGACTTAATGCCATTTTCGGCATTTAGCATTTAAATTCTCCTTGGTTTAACATGGGATCAACTGAACATTCGAATGCTGTACGACGTCACGATCCCAAGCCTAATAGAAAGTGCAGAGCTTTAGCGCTCCTTGAATGCAGAGAGTGAAGACATCAAATGCGTGAGCTATCCTATAAAAATGGTGGACTGTTGTATAGAGCCGGGCGATATATCGAATTTTAGATAATATCGTCAATGTCGTTTTGAAGATATGTAAAAATTGAATATCGAGTATATCGTGCAATAAAATAAAAAGTCTTCAAAAAGAGCAGTTTGAAAACACTAAAAATAGCATTGAAAAGCCAAGATTTCCTTTCATTTTTCTTTTCACATTTTGCTTCAAAATCGTTTAGTCAATAAAAAACTCTGTGGTGTCAGCCAAAGTGGTGTA
>CM076415.1:19097435-19218485 GCA_038363315.1 Mugilogobius chulae | reverse complement strand
CAACCATCTGACTGTCTCTCACTCAGTTTTTTCTCTATCTTTCGCATCTCTCCGGTCTCTCTCTCGCAAAGTCGTCTGCGATCTGCTTTTCATGTCTCTCTCTCTTCTCTTCTCTCTCGGCGTCTCATACTCTCTCTCTTCCTCTCTCTTCTCCTCTCCTTCTCTTCTCCTCTCTCATCTCCTCTCTCGTCTCTTCTCGCTCTTCTCTCATATCCTCTCTTCTCCATCTACTCTGCTCCTCTCTTCCTCGGGGTCTCTCATCTCTCTCTCTCATCTCCCATGCATCCCTCCTCTCCTCTCTAATACTGTACTCTCTCTTTCTCTTACTGCTCTCTCTCTTTCTACGACCCTCTCTCTTTCTTTTCTCTTTCTCCTCTCTCTCTCTCTGCGAGCTCATCTCTAATACAAATCTCATATAGGATATATCTGAGAGGGGGCATGGATTATCGTCAGCAAAGAAGCAAGTGCTCACTAACTAGATTCGACACGAGGTGAGGGAAACAGACGATCTTAGTGTTCCTAGGTCCAAGTCGACTCATCTGAAAATCAGCGTGTAATCTCAGCTCACAATAACTATCAGACGGGCTCAATTAATCTGAGCTCTGTCGACTAATCCTGAGCTTCAGAGTCCGGAGCCTGTTTCAGATCCACATCACTGCTTTGGGTCCTTTTCATACTTACAAAGAAGAAAAACAATTTGCGGCATTCAGACAGTGGTCCTCTATTGTTGGTGAGGATTATAAACCAATCTAAGATTACTGATTCATTGCATTTTATTGCGCGCGTTGTGCTCCCATTAACAAGCGGCTCACCCGAGGCTGTAATAAACCTTTTGCTCACTCCGGCCAGGCAACTCTCTCTCCCTCTTGCCTGGTTACGTTCGTCTCTTCAGTCTCTTCAATCTGGCTGGGTCTCCTTTCTCTCTTCTCGTCTCTATTTCCTAGTGTAAACGGTCCTGGGTTTATGATACTGTTTTAGGGTTGTATTATGCAGTTACGAATCGCACCGATCCACAACGGCTAACGCAGGTAACAACCTATATCTAACCAGAAGATCCCATACATAATCACAAATGGAGAGCGTAGTCAAAGTCTTTACAATGTCCTTCAATTTTGATATAACTTCTCATCTCATCTCGTCACTTGTCTCTCTCTCTCAATGTCACTCTCTCACGATTGAGTCATTCTTTTTCTTTCTGCTCGGATAAGCTTTATTCATCAGCTATCTCTTTGCTTTCACATCTCCTCTTTTTCTTCTTTTCCCCTTTCTCCTCTGTATATACTTCATCACTCCCTTTCTCTCTGCTCATCTGCCTCCCTCTCCTCTTATCCCTGCCTCAACTAGTTTTTGTCTCCTCACTTTCCCCCGGCTTCCTTCTTTACCTCTCATCTTCTGTCCTTTTTTTCGTCCTTGATCCTGACCAACGTTTTCGTCACCTCCCTGCTCTTCCATCACGCTAATGGCTCTCTCTTATCTACCCCATTAAGCTATTAACCCTCTTCTCAGCTCACGATCCCCTTCTATTTTCTTTTATTCATTTTTCTCCGTCTTTCTCCCTTTTTTCCTTTCCCTCCTCCTCTGTGTACTGCCCTCTCTCCCTCTTCAGTATCTGTGTGGGTACTCTGCGCGGCGTCGAGGTGGTTTAGGGGGCTGTCTTCATACTACTCTGTATTGCGCTGGTATGCATACCCGCCTTCGCCGTACCCTCCTCCATTTTCCTTTTCTCTCTTTCTCTCGCTCCATAGTCATTATCTTCTCTCGCTTTCTACTTATTTTCTCTTCTGTATAGTGCGTGGGCCTATATCTTCTTTTCGTCTTTCCTCTCTCTCCCCCAAACTCCCTCTCTTCATTCCGCTTTCCCCTTCCTTTCTCTCTTTCTATCTCTCTCTGCATGCCTTTATCTTCTCAGCTCTTTCTCGTCTTTCTTTTAACTCTTCATCCCCCCTTCTATTTTTGATAGTTTTTCTTTTTTTCCCTATATCTCAGTCTTTTCCTCTCCTTAACTGACCTCACCACCCTCAATCTCTCTCTCTCTCTCTCTCACACTGTACATTACTCATCGTCCTGGTTCCTCGGTTCACCTCATTTTCACCCTCTCCTTCCTCCCTGGCACTTTCTCTCCAGCTTCTCAGGTCTTCTCTTTCTCGCTTTTTTGCTCTCCACTGTCCTCTCACATCACATATATTTTTCCTCTATTTTTTACTCTTTTTTCTTCTTCATTTTAATTCTTCTTCCCTCACTCCTTCTAATTGTCCCTTTTTTTCTCTGTTTTCTCCCTTTCATTTTCTCTCCCTCTTTCCTCATTTCCTCCCTTTTATCACTCTCATCGCCTGTGTCTATCTCTCTCACTCTCTCCTCCTATCCTTTCCTTCTCATCTCTCTACTCCTTCCTGCCTCTAATCCATACTCTCATCAGTCTCCCGACTTTTTCTCCTCACTCTCCTTTTCTTCTCTTCTTCGTCTCTCGCTCATGCTATTATTCCCCCTCCCCCTGTCTACTTATTTTCTCTCCCTCCTTTCTTCCTGTCTGTTCCTCTCTCTGTCTCTCCCAAATCCCTCCTTCACCTTTCCCCTTCTCTCTTCCTCTATCTGTCATCTCCCCCTCCTCTCTCTATCCATCTTTTTTCTCACTTTATTTTTTTCTCCCTTTCTCTGTGTCTATCTCTCTCCATACTCCCCTCTCTCTTTCTCTCTCTCCTTTATCTTTTTCTCTCTCTTCCAATCTCATTTCTCTCTCCTTCTTATACTTTCTCTCCTTCCTTTTCCTTTCTCTCTCTCTCTCTCTCTCTCTCTCTCTCTTTCTCTCTCCTTTCCCCTTCTCTCTCTCTCTTTCTCTTTAGCCGCCGCGGTTAGCTTCTGACGCTACACCTGCCTAATCTGTTCCACTCGGTGCCATATCCAGGCTTAGCGCTGTCCCCATTCACTGTGCGACGCAGATAGTGCAGCTTAGCCTGTGGGAGCAGCAAACGTTAGCCCTCATCACGTTACAAATAAACTACTTTATGTCCAGCCACGTTCACAACCATGAAAACGGACAGATTACTGCTAGTCTGTGTAATGCTGGCCTAAAAATAAATATGGTGTAGTGGGATCTTGAATGTTTTTCTTAACACTTTTTTAAGGTCAGTGCCTGTTTAAAAGAGAAAAACTTTTTTGGGAAACATTAATAAACGTAGTGTGGATTTTGGAGTGAAAATAGAACAGAATAATTTTATAAGTAATTCAAAGTGCTTTACAAAAAGCACTTTGAACGTGAAAGCACTTTGCTGTCTGATCCTCTTTGGATCAGACAGTTGTGGTGAATGTTACAGAAAACATGTTAAAGACTTTACATATCAGAGGAATATTTCACCAGAGACACTTGTGTGTTTAAAAAGAGACATGATTGTGTCTAAATGCTAACGCTAACGGGAAGTGGTCGTATGTACAGAAGTTAGCATTTTTGAACGTACACAAGCCAGCTGAAGATCCGTGCACACAGCCAATTGACCTGCATTTATCGGAGTGCCTCAGATCTGTCTGTTTCTAGTTTTTGTCAGAGATGTACTTTGGTGCTCAGCCATGGAGAGACTTAAACACAAGAAGAGCTGTTTTAAAGTCTTTTCCTTGGACCATTAGAAATGTGATGTACTTCCTGGTTTTTAGGTCTGAACAAAGTTTTAAACTGTGCACTAATGTGATTGTCCTGTGTTTTTTGTCTCCCTGAAGCAACAGTATAGCGGCGTCGGCGGTGTGTGCCTTTAACCTGAGCGCCATCACACAAGCTTTCAACGGCCCGTTCAGGTCCCAGGAAAAACCCTCGCTCAACATGGCTGCCCACACCCAACCCCATCCACAACTTTCAGGTGAGTGTCCAGGAAAACACGATCAACGCACTCAATGATATTGTTTGTGCAATGATGGATGAAGGGCTTATTTAAAGTTTGGATTAAGGGGCAAAAATCACATAAAGAAAAGCATCAGTTAAAACCTGTTCAGGAACACGTTCTCAAAGTGGGTCCAGTCATCACTCCCTCCGCCACAACAAACTTTGACTCTGCAGAAATTTGCAATGTTTTTGTTTTATACCATAGGCGTTGGACGTCGCTGATTGGCTAATTAGTCTGTTAATCACTAGTCCAGAGTTACAAAAACACAACTTCAGTGCGGACCTTGGTCTGATGTTGGATTTCATAATAAATTAACAGGATCCACTCACTGCCTGAATGCCAAACATATAATATAATCCAAATTTAGCCACAATACTCTCCCTTGTAGAGGGATTATCAGTCAACGTTACTTTTCACTCTACTGCGCATGTCACCTGCAGACAGATACGCTGTCCATCTAGTTGGCTGGGGAAACTTCTTTGATAAAAACAACAAAACGGGACTAGAGCAGCTGTTTGGATCAGGTCGGAACACCCGCCTCTCTGCATAACTCTACATCTGTCTTTGAAACAATTAGGCACAAGCCTAAATATTGACATGACTTACAGTCATAAAGCGACTGGTGTGTGTGTTTCTTACCTGAAGCACAAAGTTCCTCGCACCTCCAGTTTCCGCTAATCAACACTTTAAACTCCATGTGTATTATTTCCATCTCCCCGTGCGTAAAAGCTAGTCCTTCATTCATTCCTTTAGGAAAGTTTTTGCCCATGTTGCAGCTGCTGTTGTCACAAGGGCTCACATGATACGCACGCGAAAATAGGAAATGCAGCTCCGAGTTTTTGTGACATATTTAGGCCTATCTGAATCTGAATAACCATCAGTGCTTGTCTCTCAAATGATCATGGTCAAGAGAGCAATAATCCTCCAGTAATCAGACGGAAACAACACTGTCTGTGCTGTTATTTTTGTTGCTTGAAAGCCCTGTCTGCAGCGTGTGTGGTACATGTTTCTCCTGGTCTGCACATTTATAAACATAGCACCTCTCAACCGCAAGCAGCAGCACTCTGCAGGCGAGAATTCTTGCCCGATCCTTGTGTCAGTCAGTCGTGGCTCTTTCTGCTATCTGATAGCGCACACATCTCCTGTGTTAATAAACAAATAATCCCTCTATATTTCCAGTTGACACCATAATCCTAAATGTCAGCTCTCTAACAAAATTGCAAAAAGTTTCAGCAAAGCAATTGTAATCTCCTAAATAATTATCTTCTTGTTCAAATATTATTTAGCACCTTTGTTACTGTTAGTACTGCATAAGGCAAGAAAGTGAAACCTAAAGCGTGTTTCGTAGGTTGTCTACTAAGGGACAACAGGTCATTTGCAGACGTATTTGTTTTAAACTACAGCTGAACAGACTGTGATTGTTATAGCTTAACTCATATAACTTAATTGAAGGCTGAGCAACAAAAAATAAACGTAATTCATTTCAGCTGCCCTCTGTCTTTATTGAATATAACCTATTAATGTTGTGCTGCCACGTGAGCAGGACCTACTGGCTGACCCTAGTGTACAGTGTCTGTTACTGATAACCTCTTGTGTTTCTTCCTCAGTGCGGGACGATATCCGAGCGCGGTCCAAACGAGGGTCTGACGGAGCGCAGCTGCAGGACGCTCAGAGACTGTACCTGATGAACGACGTGGTGCAGCCGGAGACCACGGACCCTCTGGTGATGCAGGACGACGTCAGGTTCTCCAGTCTGGTGGTGGACATCGTGCAGGGCATGGACACGCTCTACCATGTCATCTACATCAGCACCGGTTTGTCTGTTTCATTTAGACTGATTTGTACTGCAAAAACACAAGTCTGTCAAGCCACGCCAAATTTAGGGGAGTATCTATTTCATCCAACCACCAATTCTGATCATAACTTCTGAACACTAACGTCTAAAAAACAAAACAAAATAAACATAGTGAACATTTTGTGGCTTGACTTTGCTTTTCAGAAGTTTAGAAGCATAAATCTTGACAGAATCTGCCATTTCTGTTCATCTGATTCACTTTCCATCTTCTCATCTCATTCAAACGTTTCCCTGATGATGTTTGTGTGAAATATATTTGATTATAAAGCCCTGGACATGTAACATTTACTCAGACTGACCTTTTAAACAATCTGTTTTGACAGAAGCTCATTTTCTCATGTCGCTGTGATAAACACCTGACATTGGTTCACTTGGTTTAGCTTTAGTTGTGCTTTTGTTAAACCATAAATTATTTATGGTCTGTTTTGAACAGCATTTTGTTCTCACACTGCTTTCAATGCTTATTTAATAAACAAATTAAACATGGAGTCGCCAAAACACAACTTGAACAATGATTTTGAATTGCTTTAAGACAATAGTTAAACCAGATTAAAATGCAAATCAATACATCTGCAGCTTAATCAATGAGCAGGTTTGACTCACTTCTAGTCGGTTTAGCTGCAGAAAACCACTTTTATTTTTGTCAAAATGGCGTCTGTCAGTCGCAAAAATTGCCTGGTTTCTTCTGTCCGAGTGTGCAAATATAATCCATATTTTGTAGAACTTTGATAAAGTTTGATAATCCTAGCCCCGAGAATATGCAGTGCATGCTGGGATAGAGTGGCCTGATTTTTTTCTCCAACCCAGTTATGCCATACACCTTCACTTTGCATTGGTGGCTATGCTAGCAAAAGTTTATATTTTAAACATTTACTTAAGAGATTTGGGTAAGGTTAGGGTTAGGATTAGGGAGATTAAGTTAATTTGGTTAAGTTTAAGTATTTGGGAAAGGTGTGCGAACAGGAAGCGGCATAGCTGCGTTGGGAAAAATAAAGACGCGATAGAGTGCCGTCAGCAGCAGGAGCTCTATCATTTTCAAAAGTTTTTTGTACAAGTCCTGAAGCAATCCTCTTAGAAAAAAAAGGTTTTCTTTTGTCATCTGTTGTAGACGCAGCGACGGCTGTAAACGCAGGAAAAGTGCCCTTCTGAACCAGGTTTTCATAAGGAAAAGTTATAAAAGTGAGTGAACTACACATGCTCCACCGCGTATACGGAGGTTTTTCACATGAAAAATGATAAAAGTGAGCGAACTACGCGCACAGACCCAGACTTGCTGCTCATGAGCCGGGCAGAGGTGTTGTGGGCCGTGAGGAAGTGAGCACACAGCGCTCGGTGTTGCCAGACAGCTCCCGGCCCACGGCGCCTCTGCCCGGGCTGATCAGTGAATCTCAGTATGTATGGCGTCAGACAGCTATCTTTAACTTGAGCGTGCATCGAGAACATCATCGCGCGCAGTAAACAAGATTTGAGAGCGTATAAATTGAAAATGAGCCCAAACTTCCTGACAGCTCGCGTGAGGCTCTGTCTGCGCGCGCTGTTTTCCTTTCATCGCGCGCTCAGAATGATAGCACCGCGCGCGGTTTGTATCTCAGCGCGATGTTGGATCCTTTTGCTTTGCTTCTATCTGAGCGCGCGGTTATTTTTCCTGCATGATGTGACGTCATCAAATAGGCGCTGCAGTCGCTCACAGATTCACAGATTGCGGAAGTGTGGAGATCTGACGGCGAAAACCAACAGATTTCATGAATAAGCCATTTTTTAGTAATTTTACATAAGAATTGAATATTCGTAGCCACTAATCACTTGGCGTTGCAGATTTGCAACCACTAATTGCTAATTACCTAATGACTCTACATCCATATTTTCTAGCTATTGTGCTGTCTCACTTCCAACATGTCTGTCTCTGATAGTTGGTAGCTTTACTCCAAATGATTTTGTTTTCTATAGAATATACCCTCAGTGACAACTCAAAGTAATATGTAAACACTGGTGATAGAAAAACCTTAGTCTAAACTGTTGCTCAAAAGGTAAAGTATGTAGGCATCCATTGGTACCTGTCTGACCACATTGAAAAGAGCTGCTCCTGGGGAAAAACCCAGAGGAGATCAAATCTACTCATTGGTAGTTACAACATCTATATATATTTATGAATGATGTTATGTAGTATTGGTTTCAAATTATCGACGTTGTAGCAATACTAACATGAAATTGTTGCCTAAAATCTGCATCAGTGAAACCAACAGACATGTGGAAGTGAGACAGCACTGCCATCTAGTGAGCTAGTGGGAAACTGTTTGTTGCTAATGCACAACTAAGTCCTGCAGTGTTAATTCTGAGTGAAAAGCTCAGAAAATATGGATGTAGAGTCATTAGGTAATTAGCAATTAGTGGTTGCAAATCTGCAACGCCAGCCCTGAGAAGGTTAATACCGCCACCTACTGTACTACAATTAGATTGCAGGTTGTGTCTTCTCTTGGTCTTATTTTTTTCTTTAGGTCAAATACATTTGCTTATTTGACTCTTTAACAGTATATGTATGTGATAGATATAGATATGTAAATAAATATGTAAATGTATTACTATAAAAAAGATCAAACGGTGTTTATGTTCACATAACATCTTTATTTATACAATTACCAACTTTAAGAAATAAAAAAATGCTATTATTAAATAATAAAAACTACGTGTACAAGTGATTAGTGGCTACGAATATTCAATTCTTATGTAAAATTACTAAAAAATGGCTTTATTTCATGAAATCTGTTGGTTTTCGCCGTCAGATCTCCACACTTCCGCAATCTGTGAATCTGTGAGCGACTGCAGCGCCTATTTTGATGACGTCACATCATGCAAGGAAAAATAACCGCGCGCTCAGATAGAAGCAAAGCAAAAGGATCCAACATCGCGCTGAGATACAACCGCGCGCGGTGTTATCATTCTGAGCGCGCGATGAAAGGAAAACAGCGCGCGCAGACAGAGCCTACGCGAGCTGTCAGGAAGTTTGGGCTCATTTCAATTTATACGCTCTCAAATCTTGATTACTGCGCGCGATGATGTTCTCTATGCACGCTCAAGTTAAAGATAGCTGTCTGACGCCATAAGTATGTGCACGGAGCTTCTGTTTGCGCAGCTCGCTCGCTTAGCTTTTCCTTATGAAAACCTCTGTATGTGGGCGGAGCTCGCCTAGTTCACTCACTTTTATAACTTTTCATTATGAAAACCTGGTTCAGAAGCTGCACTTTTCTTGTTGTTACAACCGTCACTACGTCTACAACAGATGACAAAAGAGAACTTTTTCTCTAAGAGGATTGCTTCAGGACTCGTCTGATGTCCATCGCCTTTGGAGTAAACAACTTTGTCACTATGACAACCACGCCACCCTATGGACCTATGTCAATCTGAGACCGGAAAGACGTGCATAATCCCTATTGCAATTTTCTAAACAGCATCCTTTTCTCAACAAAGAAGAAGTGCTCACTGAAGAATAGTTGTGATGAATGTGTTTTTTGTGTAGATAGATTTTTTTCAGAAAGTTTAGGAGCAATAATGATAACTTGCCCTGAACATTAGTTTTTTACAACAGTATTTAAAATGATTTGTGAGTTCAGTCATTTTCTTTGACCAAAAACTCAATGCAGTTTGACTTTTCACATTTAGTGCACCTGTGGAGACGAGCATTTTCAGCTCTGAAAAGAGAATGACTAAAAAAGACACCTTTGACTTTGTCAATTAAATCCAGTCCAACCATGCTGTATTTATATTGCACATTTTATTAACTAGACTGTTTCCAAAGGGGCTGCACAAAAATAACAAGAAAACCCTTAGCTTTGTGTTTAGCTAATCTATTTTTTTGTCTGCTATTTCTTTGCAGAGTACGGCTCGATCCTCAAAGCCCTGGCCACGCCCAACAAGAGTCTGCAGGGCTGTTACCTGGAGGAGATGGAGCTCCTCCCCTCTGGCCTCCGACAGCCAATCCTGAGCCTCCAGATCCTGCACAGCGACCGCTCCCTGTTCGTGGGACTGAGCGACCGCGTGCTGAAGATCCCTCTAGAGAGATGCTCCACGTACAAGACCGAAACGTGAGTACCAGCCCGGGGTTTGTCTTGTCCTGCTGTTTTACTGAAGCTTTACGTGTGTTTGTGGATGCATTTGCAGAACGTTTTCAATTCAAATCAGGATCTAATTGTGTTGGAAAGTTTGCTAGCTCATTTGTGATGGTGAGTCTCTGTTGAAATCATGCTCTGGAGCAGTTTGTTTGCTTTGTAAATGCAAATACACACAGAGCAGAACAAAACCAGGACGTTTCAACCACAGGACACAGAACGACCTGAAAGTAACAGAAGCAGGTCGAAGTCTGAAGTAAAAATAACTGTTTTTAAGAATTATTTAAAGATATAACAAAGCTATACCTGCTTGTCAATATCAGACCTTGTCACATCTCAGAGGCTAAGCAGGTTTGGGTCTGGTCAGTGCTTGGATGGGAGACACTCTAACACCAGGAGCCATAGTGAGGTGCCTGTCACCAACATTGAAAGCAATGAGAGAGAAAGTATTTGGTGGTCTCAGGAGTCGATGGTCTGTTCAGGTCAGCTGTAGCCACAAGTATGAAATTAAGAATAATGACAGTGTAAAACGTAAGGCCCAGGGACCAATTAGGCTCTCCAATCGAAAAATCTGTCTCCTTACCATCACTCTAGCTTTGGAAAATATATTTGTTCTCACAAAATAGTTTATTTTGAGTTGACACTGGTTTTGACCTTGTTTGGTCCCAGGTGAGACATTTGATTCTTTGTTCAGAGCGTGTTGATGTTATGCTGAAGTTTAGTTCTGTTTTGGTAATGGAGTATGTTCTGTAGAGATCGATCGATATGGCTTTTTCTTTGCCAGATACCGATGCCACTTTTTGTAATGCTAACGCCTAAGGTAGGCACTAGCTGACAAGTCACCAATCAGCTCCAAGTATTTCATGAAACGTGGGAAAAACTAATATTTAGACTTGCTTAAGGCGACTTGGTTTCAGAAGTTTATTCTGGATTTGAGTCTTTTTTAGTGCATTAATTAGATTCATTAATTACAGACATATTAATAGACTTCTATTAATTAATAGACTTCATTGTTTCATATGTGAGTTGCAAAGTGAACATAAGGGTTGTTTGACTTGACAACTTAACAACAAAACCATCCTAAAGTCTGTATTTATTAATATTTCCATCTGCAACAATAATGTAAATTATTACATTGGATAAAAACAAAACAAAAACACATTAGTGGAGTGTTTTTTCTCCGCAATGTCTAAATGAGATTAAAAAATAGATTACAGATCATAATTAATTAAGCTCTTTAATTTTTTAATCGCTTGACAGCACTAGTTCTAAGATCATTTAAGAACAAAATTGCCAATGGTATTGTGAAGAATTTTCTTATTCCTTTGGCGAATAATAATTTGGCTTGAAATAAAAAGTAATGTCTTGAAATATGTTCAAAATGGTTTGAAAGAAAAATAATCTTGGTGTTTACAATAAACAGTTTAAATTAGTCAAAATGAAATTGAAATTAGGCTTAAAATCCTAGAATGTCTTGAATATAACTTTTTTGCAGTGTGACTTTTCACCTCCAGAAAGTTACACAATGCATCTTTAACAAAATTAAACCTCCAAATACTTCCTTCCTCTGGAGAGATCAGTGTTTCTCAAAGAACATAACATTTACTTTGAGACATTCTGTCAGTGTTTATTTAATATTCACAAGAATATGTATAAAACATGTTATACTCACACTGTTACAGACCCACAGTTTGGTAACTTCGGAGGCTTTATTAGACACACTCACTTTAGCTTAGGCTTTGAAATCTTACTTCAGTGTGATCATCGAAATAGAGACCAGTTAATGACTATTTGTTTACAAATGACGACTATTTCAGTGTACAATTGTTTACATCAAATCATTTAACCTATTCCAGCCCTACTGTAATGTTTACTCAATGTTCCTATAGTATAACATGAGGTAATAAATACATATGTTTTATTTAACTATGCATTTCTTCTCTCCAGTAAAAAGATCTTTAACACTTAAAAATAGATAGAAAACGACTTTCTTTAAACCCGTTAGTGTCATTTATATGTCGTGGTTGGTTTTGTGCCTTTTGCCAGAGCTTTGTTTGAAACAGTTTGTCTTGTGCAGAGGTAATTATGTGTCCTAAGTCTGGATTAATGTTAAAGCGTGGCTGCAGTCATTAAAGTCTTTACAGGAGAACAAATGACCCAGGCCTATCTCAGAATGGGTTTGTGAACTTTTAATAGGAATGAGACTTGGAGAAAACAAAGGAACGCACTGGTATAGCTGTGGAGTTGTAATTTAATGTAGCAGCTGTTTTATCAGTGGAAATATACATAACCTAAGTTATTTGAGTTTTTGGACAGTAGAATTGTTTTACTTTATCAGCAAAACCTACCTGGAGCTGTATTTAGCATTTATAAATGTATTTGAGTATTTGAGACACAGTAGGTGTCTTTTTAAACCAAACTCAAAGATGTTTAAAGGATAAATTCAATGTACAGTTTTTATTCTTCTTGTCTTTTTAAACATGGATCCTAACCTTTTACTTTCAACCAACAAAAGCTGTTCTAGACGAGAAGGCAACACAACACTTTTCTACTTTCTGCAGAATTCTATAGATTCAGCCTCTTTCATGAGGCCTAGATTATATAAACCCTCCAAACATGAAGAAATACAGTAGTTTGACTTCTCTGACACTTTTGGATGGAAGTTTCTAGACTCGCTGCATCAGAGTCCTAGTCAGTAGGATAGTCTTTTCTTCACTTTAAAGATCAAACATCTGCTTCCAAACTCACTCAACAATGTGTTAATCCAAGATGATTTGCCTGTAATTTTTTTGAAAAGAAAGCCGACCTCCAGAAGCAGATGATCATGTAAAAACAGCGACTGTGTAATGTCAACAAAAGAGCACGTGTACTTCCTTGTCATGCGACCTCCTCTGGGTCCTTGTGCTCACACTATTCCCCCCCTCTGCTGGTGAATCTATGAAACTGCATCATGTATTTGACTGTAGGACCAAGTCAGCACGTGCATCAGAGAGCCCGACATCTCTACAGATAATAAAGGTCCAATGACAGAAATAGACGTCATTGGCAGGGAAAGAGTTAAAACAGTGCAGCAGATCTCAGAAATCTACCATGACAAAATGTTATGTTACATTTGTATGACTCTTGGATGATGACTAGATGACTTGTAAGTGACTAGGTTGTTAAGTTTTTTTCTTCTTTTTGAAAAAACCAGATGAAGTTCTGTCTGTGAGATGCTATTCTTTCCTCTCTGTCCCACTTTTCTGGGACATTCAGAACAAAATGTTTCCTAGGGTTTCTGCATATATAGATAGATTTCCACATTAAAAAAGTCTATGTAAATGCAGAACAAAATCAAGACCTATGTGTACTGTCTTCACGAAATTCAAAGAATATTTTAATAAATTGCAGCGTTCTGATTGGCTTTGAGCTTGGCTGGTCCAACTTCAGTTTGACTTTGCACTCTGTCTTTTAAAAAGAGATTTTGAATTAGTTAGCAAGCATGGATAGAAACAATAGGTTACTCCGTGCAGCTTTAACAATATATTATCGATCTGTTTATAGCATCATAGCATCGTTTGGAGTGATTCAGAATACCGTTACTTTTATTTTTAACCCGAGGAATGTGCAGTTTGGTGTATCTCCAAGATCCAGAAAGTTAGAAAGAACAGACTCTGTTGTGAGCACACATGCTGTTATTTCCTTCTTCTAATTAATGATGCATTATTTTCCATTCAGTCTTCACTTCTCCCTCTGATACTGAAAGCGCTGACTCGATAAGTTTAGCACAACTTCCAAGGCAAAAGCAGTGACCTTTGCGTTTCACATTGTACACTTTCCACCATCTGAATCTCTTCTTTCCTCTCCCTAAACGCTCCCTCGTTACCGCGGCGCCGAGCGCGCTCAGAGAGGAACATTTTAGTGTTGGTATGAACCATGGTAAATGACCTAAATAATTCTGTCCCCAGTCCCGTCGGTTGTATCTCAGTAGTGGAATTAAGGTGCTGCTTGTATTAGGTGAAATGTCCTTCTGCCGGCGAGAGACAGGAAACGTCTGATAGTCAGGGGAGTTTTTTGTGCCGTGTGTTCGTCCCCTCAAACCATATACTCACCTCTAAACATCTAGGCGCGCTTCCGTGCTTATGCGAGTGCACACCTCGGGCCACATCAATAGTCAACTTCTTTATAGAATCATACAAATGACTCTCTTCTCCTTTCCTCTTAGCCTCTCTGTTCATTCATCGTCCCTAGGGCGTCCTCGATTTAGTGTTGCTTCACTCGCTTCACAATTAGTTTCTATCTCCTCTCTCTCTCTTCATCCCCCACCTGTCCTCCCACCTCTCCTCTCTGTCTTTCTCTTGTCTCTTCGCCCCTACTCCATCATTCAAAACATTGCCAACATGCTTTCTCTTTATCATTTTCCAGCTCACCCTTCCTCCCTCCCCTTGCTTTCATCTCGCCCTACGTACGCCCATATTCCCACATAGGACTAAATCAAAAGAACATTCCCTGCTCGCCGCGTGGTCTTACATAACCTGTGGCAAAGTCCTCTTGTGATTCTCAACCAATGTCATTTCCTCTTCTCAGTCTGTTTATTTCCCTTCCTAACCTTCTGTGTCCTTCTGTCATCTAACACCCTCTCACAGGCTTCCTCACCGTTTTCTCCTAACCTCCATACAGTTTTCTAAGAATGGCTTCTGAACTTTCTCTTTTCATACTCCAGCCTTTTACCCTACGTGCTTTTGCAACCTCGTTCACTGTTGTACATCTCTAATCACCCCACCACTACTGCTCCTTCTGCCACTATTCTACCTGCGTTCCCTTCCCTATTCATTAGAAACCACTTCTTCCAACCTCCTCCTTCTGCGCGATTATCTTCTCTCCACCCCCTTATTTTTACGATCCATCGATCTCTTACCCTTCCCACCTCTCTCCAGATATTACCCCATAGGGCAGCTCTCTAGGGGTGTTTACTCTCGGCTCTCTTCGGTCCATGTCCTCTCTAGCCTGTGCCCTTTCTTTCTTACACCCATTTTCCGCGCCCCACTTTCACTTATGACAAGCCCTCTGAACCTTTCGGGCACATTACTTTGAAGTTTTATAGTCCTTTCTCTCCTTCCTTTGCTCTTCTCTCTTCTGTCATGCTCCTCACAACCCCACCCCCTTTCTCTCCTATCTTACTCTCTCTTCCATCCCTCTCATTTCTCTCTCCTCTGTCTCTCTCTCACTTCTCCTCCCCCTCTTTTTTTTTCTACTCTCTAATTTCTTTACTCTCCTCTACCCCTACTCACTTTCACTTTCACTCTCCTCTCTTTCTCCCACCCTCTCTCTCTCTCGCTCCTCCCTCTCTTTGCTCCTTTTTCACCTCTTTCCTCGTTTTCTCCTCTCCCTTTCTTCTTTGCCTCCCCTCTCTCTTTATAATCCACCCTTCTCTCTCTCTCCCCTCTCTTCTCCGCTACCGCTTTCTCTCTCCACATCCCCTCCTCCCATCCCTCTCTTTTATCTATCTTTTCCCTCTTTTTATCTCCCTCTCTCTCTCCCTCTCTCTCTTTTTCTCTCCTCTCTTTTCTTCTTTCTCCCCCTGGCCTTCCCTCCCCTCTCTCTTCATCCCTCATCCCCTCTCTCCTCTCTCTCCCTCTCTTCTCTCTCTCCCTCTCTCTCTCTCTTCTCGTCTTCTCTCTCTCTCTCTCCCTTCTCTTCTCTCTCCCTCCCCCTCTCTCTCTCTCTCTCTCTCTCTCTCTCCTCTCCCTCTCCTCTCTCTCTCTTCTGCTCTCTCTCTCTCTCTCTCCCCTCTCCTTCTCTCTCTTCTCTCTCTCTCTTCTCTCTTCTCTCTCTCTCTTCTCTCTCTCTCCTCTCCTCCTCTCTCTCTCTCCTTCTCCCCCTCTCCCTCTCTCTCTCTCTCTCTCTCTCTGGTCCACTCTTTTAAGCTGGTGTGTGGGCAGGTTGTTGGAGGAGCTCAGTCTGAGTCAGCTGCTATTTTCTCTTGTGCCTTTAATACACAGTCAGTCTCCTTGCAACTGTGCTGTAATTGTGCCACTTGTTTAGAAAAACTAAACCTGTATTTTATTTTAAGTCTGTGCAGGATGGGAGTTCGACAACATACTGCTGGTGAAATGTATTTAGTTGTTCAAAAGTCAGACATAAGGAGAGTAACAGTAAAAATTGTAAATACTGTGTTTATTTATTTGTTGATGCTGTTGAATGTGTTATCAGTTGCAGGAATTGATAAACTGATAATCATTAGACTATCTAAACATTTGGCCCAAATAAGTAGCACATTTTTCTGACTTTTAGACATTATATTAACAAAATAAAATAGCTGGACTTATAAGATTATGCTTTTATTTACCTGTGGCCTCCCAACACAGTCTCACAGAAACATGTTAACCCCTTTAGGCACCAAGGGGACATGTACGGTGCTCCCACCCTTTTCCTATATTTTCAGTTTTGTTAGTTTTCTCTTGAAATAAACTAACTTTTGTATATTTAAAAGAAAAGGTCAATTATTTAGTTGATGTAACCCTCTTGGTTACAGTCAAGTCAGCCATTCAAGATGATTCTGTGCCTGTTTAAAGGTGGGGTAGCTGATTTTCACACTGCAAACACAATTTAGGTTTTAAATCTGATAACTTTCTCTTATAAATCTTGCAGATGGTAATATCAACATGTATTCATCTTGGATCTCATTATAGCTTATAAATGTCTTTTGAACAAACAATAAAGTGAAACTGGAGTGACCACTCCAAGACAGCCAATCAGAACGCTACATTTGGCTCCTGATGAGAACTAACATTTTTATGATTCAGTTCAGACAGCACACAGTGGTCTAATTTTTTTACAAAGTGATGCATTTATCATGTATTTTTTAGTGGAAAGCACAAATATTGTGACTTCTCTATTTGACTCTGTGAAAAGCACAGAGAGAGAGACGTTATTGTTGAAGGGACATTACTTTTGAGTTTCTATGAGATTGAGTTGGGCTTCCAGTTTTTCTTCAAAACAGATAATAGAAATTCAACAAAAATAGGATAAAATTCTCATTATGTCGCAGAATCTTCACTCTAATCTTACAGTGTTTCAGTAAATGTTTGTCCAACCTGTCAGAAGCACATTAACCTTTCTGAATGAATCCTGATCCGCTGAGGCTGCAGTAGGAGCTCATTTAAACAGTGGCTAAAGCTCCCAGAGGTGCTGCTTCCTCTTCACCTGTCACTGTCACTGTCACTGTCACCTGTCAGTCAAAGTGCAGAGATTCTCCAGCAGCAGCAGCAGAAGTAGGTCACATCATCATATTTATACTTCTGATTAAGCCTGGGCTGTAGGACGCTCCACTTTGGCCTGTTTTAAGTTCTCCGCCCCCTTTTGCCCGTATATGGTCGCTTCCCGTTCCGTTTTTCATTCGGGTGACGGTCCCTCTCTCGCCGCCCTCTGCCCTTCTCGTTCGCCCACAGCTCTCACTGCAAATAGCTGCTCCTTCAGTCACCGTGAGTCAATGCATTTAGCCACTGTCACAGCACCGGATCCATCACGGCACCGCGGAGGGATAAACAAGGCTCTGCAGAACGGGAGCGTGTCACGTCAGCACGCGATCAGCAGGGAAGGTCTGGGCTTGGATCACAAAACAACAAAAATAAATCTGCTTTTGTGATCGAGTAATGTGAACCTCTTGTAGTTTTGTTTACATTAAAGGTTTGCCAAATTTAGACAAAACTTAACCCTAACCTACTATGTAGTTTAGATGTTTTAGTGAATATGACAGAGAGGGTCCAATGTCTACAGCTAAATGCGTCTCATAATGATGATGTCACTTCCTGTTCTGCCACTCCAGCTGTTTTCACTCTGTCTGAACTTTTGCTGTTTGGTTTTCGGAGATGTAGTAATATTCAAAATGTCGTTGTAGTGAATTGTGTCTTTGTGCGACACACATTGACATGAAGTAATCTTGCCCTCTGAACTTTCTTCAGACAGTTCCTTCAAACAATAATAATTCAGAGTGCCAGACTGCACTGTGTCATGTGACTGCCTCTACTTTTAAAGAAACAGAAAGGTTGCAGCAATGCAGCAGTCTGAGGCGGCTTTCAAATACGAGCATTCTCACGGGAATCCACGGGAATCTGCTTGGCTTTGGGTAAATACGACCGCAGTGGACTGGAGCTGGTGTAAAAGGCACTACACAAGAAACTCACACGTGTCTCGCACCAAACTCGCCTTGCAGTCAGTGTACGCCTCCTGTCCTCCAGTCCTCCAGTCCTCCAGTCTCCAGTCCTCTGCAGTCCGTATTTGCCCAAAGCTGAGTGGATTCATAGATCACGAAAAATGTTTGTATTATGACATGAAAGTCGCATCAGATCACTGCTCCTTCCGACAAAAATAGACTCTAAGAATTCTTTTCGCACACTTGGACTTGTGTTTGCATTACTTCGAGGTCTGTGTACAAGGGCACATTGGTTTTAAGCACTTTCTAAGTCTTCCGGGACTCACACCGAACATACAATCAGTGTACGCAGAGGTTTGAGCTTACCAACGGTGACCACAACATAACCTTCTGCACACTACAGGAGTTTTGACCAGATTGTAAGCCCAATGTGCCACTCTACGAGTTCAGGAGGCGTGGCCAGAGTTAGGATTTTCGTAATTGTCGATTTCTCTCCTTATCTCTGTGCATCACTGCACTATTTGTCAGGAGCATCATGGTGAGGTTCACCTGCTGCACGAGCGCGAGGACCTTTACAACAGAAGCATCTAGTGAATCTAACTTGTCTTAAAATGTCAAATAAAGAAGAAACATTGTCTCATCATCTGTAATTAAATGTAATGCTTTGTGCACGAAGTCAAACTGCGAGATTATTTTTTACAAGCCTTATGCACGTCATCTCCAACGCACCTGCTCCTCAAATGATGTGAGAAGCACCTTAAAACATGGACAACACTGTTTGTTTGTCAGTGTAACAGCTCCTTACCTCTAATGAGCTTCCACTCTACTGTGACCTTTATAACCCTGCTATAATCCACTGATGTTTCATCATTGTTGTTGTTTCACTTTTATAACCGCGCACACGAAAGAAAACACTCTGCACTTGATCACATGACAGTCTCACTGTTCTCCGCTCACTGCTGTACTCCACAAGTCTGAGATGTCTCTGTTCTTCTGACACATGATGCCACTGACAGATAAATAATCCTTGTAAATGTCCTTATGTCTGTGGCCTCTTCTTTTTTTGACACGCAAAAGAACTTCTCTAGTAAGCAGCTGGACTTATGGACTGGACTTTCAGTGGAGCCTCTTTTGGACAAACGCAGCACCCAAATGTCCTTCGAATAAAAAAAACACTCTTATGAAAAGTGGCTAGCAGCTTTGGTTAAAAAAAAAAGAGAATATAATAATTACGCTTTTGGAAGCTTAATCAAATAGAGTAAACAAACCTCTTTAGAAAACACTTCTTCCACCGGCTCAAGGCTAATGTAACCTGAATGGATTTGTAGTTTATTCAACCTGACACAGATTCAGACTAAAAGACCTAAACGAATGAATAGAGTGTGTATATTGTGAATGAAAATCGATGCTCTGGGTCTGTTTCTGTTTCTGTCAGCGCGGGAGGTTTTCACTGTAGATTCTCTGATACAGCAGCTTAACAAGTCGATAAAAGATCAAGTCGTAAAGTAAAATGACTGTAATTGTAGTGTTGTAGTGTATCTGTTGTTAGCTTGTTGTTTGTAAAAAGTGACCTGGGCCAAAGTGAAACTATACAGCAAGCATCTGTCTGTCTTTAAAAGAACAGACGACTTCTTTGGGTTGAATTATTAATCTGTGGAAACTGTGCTGATTCTTAACATTGTTTTGAAATGAGTTACATAAACTGGAATCTGTGTCGCCCGAAAAGTGCAGGAAATGAGCGAAGTGTTTGTTTCAGATCGCCGTCATAAGTACAAGAAGTCAAGAGTACTTACTGAAAATATACAAGGCTTTAAAGGTGCCATACACGGTTTTTCTTCAATTAAAAATGTAAACAAACAGTAACAATGAATTTTAAGCTTCCTACATGTTTTGCTCATTTACATAAGCTCAACAACAGCAGGTAAACTTTTTGGAGTTTGGTGAACAAACGGGACATTTTTAGCTGAAGCCATGACATTGTTGAATTGGATTTTAAGTTATCTTACTGTACAAAATTGGGTATAGTAACTTGAAGAATAAACCCCACCATCAAAACTCCAAATCCTGGTGATATAAGTCTGGTGCTTATGTGTTGGTGATCAAAGATGGTGGCGCTGTGAGTCAGTGATCGTTGCTCAGTGGTGATCATTGCCATCATGGCCATTGAGCCCGATTTCACAAGAAAGCGTACATTTACCACGACATTTCACAATATGTAAATTACGTATGATTAGCACGTTACAATCACAGTCCCATTCATTTCTATGGTGGTTGTTAAGACATGTTCTTATTTATGAATATTAATGAAATCCCGATTCTAATCTTAACCTGCCCAAGCCCCAGACCCAATCTTACCAACTTACCCGTTCACCTGAAGAAAATGTCCCCACGTGGCTTCAATCAAACTCGTCCTAATTTGACGCTGTGAAATCTCGTGTCATTTTTACTCTTTTCATATCGTGCTAAATACACGGCGTCACATAAGTACTAAAAATAGCTGTGAACTCGAGGTCAAAATACGCTGTTTTGTGTCGTGGTAAAAGTACGCCTCTAGTGAGACTGTGTTGGGCCATTAGCTTTAGTGGTGTTGTGTTTCTCACATGATATTTTTGTGCAACAAACGATTTGAGCTCGAGCTGAGTGAAGCTGAACAAAGCCAAAAGCCTTGATCATTCTGACCAATCAGAGTAGGAGTTACAGAATGAGCAGCAGTAGCCAAAACTAACGCTTAAAAAGACGTTTTATAAGAAACTAAAGACTTCTGAGCTGGTTAAAAGTTTATGGTTTGAAAAAAGGTAAGAATTGCCTCAAGATCTGACTGTTCTTAAAGCTGTAGATGTTGTTTCTACTGTTTGGGTCATAGGCAGGATTTTACTGCTGCAGCCCCAATGGATCAACCATTGGGACTGATTTACAGCTACAAGCAGCAATGTCCTATCCAGATAATATAAAAGATCCATGGATGTAACACACTGTCTAACTTTAAGCCATTACATCTGATTTATTAAAATGTAATTATTTAAATCCACTATCCGCTCTGCACCGTGCCGCCAGTCTATTAGTAAAGTATCTATGGATGTACTGTTTGTTTACTAGTCTAAAAAGTTTGTTTGTTGGTGTTGTGGCTAAGTCTTGTTAGCATATAGACGTTTTGAAATATAATTGAGAATAGACTTTTAAAATTAATAGAATTCCAGGAATTTTTAAAAAATCCCAGCCCCACAGCTTTCTGGAGGTAAAAGTCACAGGCATAAATACACTGAAATAAAAAGTTAAAACAATACTTTGGAACATTTGCAGTTAGACCAGTTGTCTGCCAAAGTGTGGAATATTATAGACCCATTTACTGTTAGTAAACAAAGATGGCTGCGCGCGCTAACTAGTGCCCTGAGTCGACTCCAGATCCATGTACAGTTATCTACTGAATGTTAGCATGACGTTAGTAAGTGTCCCGACATTCAGCCACCTGATATTTACTTATATTTGATGGAAAAACTCATGTGCAGAAGAGAAAAGCTTTGATCATACAAATCCCTTGATGAGTTTGAAGACGTAATTTGCAGAAAAGCACAGGAGGTGAGTTACCATGATATTGCTTTAGATTTTTGTGCAAGTTGTGTTAGTTATTTATCAATTATCAGTGGAGAATTAGACTCACAGTAAACTGGACCTGTGTGGCATTATTTTGTGCTGATTCCTACTGAAATTTATTGAATAAAAGACTCCGAGCATATACTTATATGACCCTGAGGCGATTTTTCCATAGATTTTAGCGTCAAGCTAGCCCGAAAATATCACGAGTTATAAAATGTGTCACTGGTGCAAACCCAAGAAACAATGACTTCCAAGGATTGTTTGAAGTCATTGTTAAGTTTTCTAACCGTTTAATATCGTTAGTACAGCTTACTTGTTTTGTATAGAAACTTATGGGGAAACTCTGCGGAGGGCACCAGTGTGGCTCCGCCCCCAAAATGACGTAGGCTCTGAACGGGTCTATAGATAAAAGAACAAGATTTGTATGGAAACACGCAGGAAAACACCGTAAAAAATGTGAGATTTAAGTCCAATCAGCGTTGACACACATTTTTTAGATCAAAATAAAAATCCATTCTCTTGGTTAATTTTTTTTTTTGGCTAAAAAGTTACCCAGTGTGCCTTTAAATGAATTATTCAACTGTAGAACACAAATATCTTGCCAGATCCAAGAAAATAAAAGCGTATCCTGTGTCCTGATTTTATGACGACTAATGGCAACCCACAGTCAGATTGTGCGTCTCTTTTTAATAGTTTTTCTCCAGCTTTATCCATAAAAAAGAGATTTAATTAGTCTTACAGTAATGCCACGTCCTCTCTCTCTGCTGCTGTTGTTGTACAGTAAATGAGCTCAGATGAATGGACAGTAGCCGTAGCACTGAAGCTAATTAAGCCAAAGTAGCTCTTCTTCTGTTTGTATTGATCTGTTTTCCGCTTCTGAAGATTCAATCACCGCTGACCTTTTCAACAAACTGCACTGCTCCGGACGATTGTCTTCATCTGACCACAAAGGCTGCAGTTATAGCGGCTCATGAAACGGCAGAGTGGTTTGCTCACGTGGACAGAGACAGTTCAGGGAGTTGTGGGTTAGATTCCCGACCTGATTGACTCATTGATCTCTCTGACTTGATCTTATTGGTTGAAGTCCTTAATGTAGTTTGTATGTAATTGTGTGTAATTGTGTGGCAGCTGTTTGTTGAAGTACAAACTGAGAACAAAGATGATTAAAAGATGATTAAAACTGATAGAATGATTAAAGATGCAGTGAGGAACATCAGTGTGAGCAGTGACGCCTCTTCACAGATCTTTCTCTCTGCCCTGACTCACTGCCTCTCAGTCTCTCTGTTTTAACCATCTCTCTTTCTCTCCTTCTTCCCCTCTCTCTCTCTTTCTCTTCTTCTTCCCCTCTCTCTCTTCCCTCCTTCTCTCTTGCCTCTCTCTCCCCTTCTCTCTCTTCCCCTCTTTCTCCCTCTCTCTTCTCTCTCTCTTTCTCTCTCTTTATCTTCTTTCTATCCACCTTATTCCTGGGGCCGCTGATGTAAAACGGGTTATGGGCGCAGCTTCCGGTATAGCAACCGGAAGTGTCACTGCGTTGTTGTTTCGATTGAGAGTTGGCGGTTTTATTAGCTTTAGCGGTGCAAAAAAACTTTAGAAGCGTGTCTCACTTAATACTCTGACGTTCACAAAAATGGCATTGCGCAGCTCGGGGACATGTTGTGCAGTTCGTGGTTGTACTAACAACCAAACAAAATTAAATTTGTGGCTTAAAGAGCGTTGTGTGGAACATGGGCTGCTGACGAAGCGGGAGTGTAGCTGCCCTCCAAGGTACAGTTTTTACCGTCTACCAAAAGAGGAGGAAGTCAAAAGAATGTGGCTGAAAAACTTAAATCTTAAGAAGCCACCGAAGACATTATATGTATGTTCTTTTCATTTTGTGGATAAAGTACCCACGGAGGATAATCCGTATCCTACATTATGGTTGGGATACTCCAGACCACCAGAGAAGAGACGCCGGGTACTGCGAAGACCTGACAGCAGTGCTACACAAACAGGTAAGATTATATGTTTTACATCTCCCTGGCATCTCCTTGGTTATTCCAAAAGTAGCATGTAAACAATCGCACGTGAAGCGAAAACGTCACAATAGATTAACGCTGTGTGCCAACCCTGCAGAAATGAACATAAAGATAGTGTGAACTGACCTACCTGCTCTGTTTGCCTTAAATTATCCGTGTACATTTGATTAATTGTTCTGTATATTCTTAGAATATAAACCTTAATCCTTATTAAGTTTAGAACTCATGAGAGCAAATGGTGGTGGGATCTGAACTGGATTCACTACTGACATCTAGTGATAAAAAGATAGAGAAGCTAACAGCACTTGTTAATATTCACTCAAGTATACTTCTAATATAATGCCCTGTAGATGTATATCAAAATAAAAGTTGTATTATATATTGCAGTTATTTCTATTAAATTAATTAAAGTGCAAATAATGCATTATGTTTGGTGACCCTCAGATGAACAAGATGAGATGGAAGAGAGTGAACCATTTTGCAAAGCATCCCAAGATGTCCAAACCCAGTGGTCAGACCCACTAATGGAGGATCACACTTACACCGAGAGGGCCACCATCTTGGATAGAATGCCTGCGCCTCCACCAGAATCCCCACAACCTGTTGCTAACCAAATTGTTAAAAATGATGCTGACTCTCTCTTGTATACAGGGATTCCACTCATTGAATTCCAAACACTTGTATTCTGTCTAAAACCTTTTTCTCCAACCTCACTCTCAATGCCAGTTGCGGACCAAATTTTGATTACTTTAATGAAGCTTAGACAAAACTTTGTCATGGCTGATTTAGCTCGCAGATTTAAAGTGTCACAAAGCAAGGTCAGTAAAACAGTCGGAACATGGATTGACATTATGTGCGAACACATGAAGGACCTAGTTGTGTGGCTGCCACGTGAAACAATCAGAGCAACATTGCCAAAGGCGTTTAAGGACCACTTTACTGACACCACTTGTGTAATTGACTACACAGAAACAGTTATTCAAAAAGCAAAAAACTTGGATTCAAGAAGCGAGTCATATAGTCACTACTATGCAAACAACACTGTGAAGTATTTAGTAGCTGTGTCTCCTTCTGGTGTTATCATGTTTATTTCAGATGCTTATGGTGGTAAATGCAGTGACAGATATATTACACAAAACTCTGGTTTCTTAGACTACTTAAGACCTGGAGATGAGGTAATGGGTGATCGTGGGTTTACAGTCAGGGACCTACTGGAAGAGCGTAGGGTGAACTTAATAATTCCAGCATTCACACGAAAAGGGTGCCAGCTGACCAATGAGAAAGTCACACAAACACGTCGCATTGCTCATGCTCGCATTCATGTTGAGCGAGCCATAAGACGTCTAAAGGTGTACAGGATTCTCTCACAAACAGTGCCAATAAACTTAGTCTCCAAATTTGACAAGATTCTTAAAATTTGTGCAGGGTTGGTGAATTTAAGGGCTGAGCTTATTGCCAGTGAACACTGAAAATGTATTTCAAATTCAACTTAAATGAACTTTTGCAAACTATTTACAGATATCCGTTTGTACGTTGTTCAGTGTCTGACGAAAAAGTTGGTCATATACCCACAATAATTTTCACTTTTTCTCTCATATACATTTTTAGAAGTGGTGCAATGAACTTTTGTTTTTGTGTGTAAAGCTCTTTGTTGCAATTTGGTGAATGAAAAGTGCTTTAAAAATGAGACTGATTGAATGCAACTTTTGCTTTGTAAAAATAAAAAAACAACAACTAATGATATGAACACTTTTTTCTCAATTCAGTGCTTTTGTCAGTAATGACATTTTCTCTTTTAAGCGCTTATTGTACTTTTAGGATATCAAGGTATTTGGGACAGAGAACAACTTTCTTTGCAACAAATTCATCCACTAATGTTGGAAGCATATGTGTGAAGTAGAAATTGTGGAGGTGTTTCATGTGTTTTTCTGTAAATTCTTTGTCAAATGAAATGTCCAACTCCAGGTGCTCAGATGGTGTCCAGATAATCAACTTGCAGGTTTGTTGCTGCAGGCACATCATTGTCAGCTGAACCTGGAGAAAGAAATGTTAATAGTTTATGAAAAAAAAAGGCATTTTGATATTGTCTCACAGTAGTACTCAAATAGCCCACCTGGAGGTAATATCCCTGTGGCCCATTGTTAAGAATCAGGTAATTCCCATCTTCTAAACATCTGATGTCACCAGCTGGCTGACTCAGAAACTCTGTAAGTGATGCGCTGGCCTTTAATGGACACTTGATTTCAAGGAGCTGTGATGAGTCCAGTATCCCATCTGGGCTTGCTCCGAACCAGGGCTGGTCAGGACACACTACAAGGCCTCTCCGCTCCACTGTGTATCCTTGATCCTTCATGAGCTGTATGGCTTTTTCCTCATTTTCTTTGCCATATTTTGTGGCAGTATTGCCAGTAAAGGTGGGGTGTAGGTGCTCACTGAGAAATTTATGTGGGTTTGTTGTTATACGTTTAGGCACCCTCTTTGCTGTGCTCGCAGTCAGTCGCAGCTTCCTTGCATCATGCCACAGTTGTGAAGCACTCTGTGTTTGGGTCTGTTTGCTTAGCTCCTCCAATTGGGCTGGACTTAGCTGAATATAAGTTTCATAAAAGATGCGACATTTCATGCAAGTCAGCATGTTGCTGTGCTCTGTATGGGGCATCTGAAGATCACACTGGCTCTGAGGAGACTGACTTTCCAAATTTAATCTGTAGCACTGCTGAAGAGGACCATTAGTGTGTAGCTGATAAAGTGGAGCCATCACAGAAGAACTAATATAATGTTTGAATTCGTTGTGATCCTTAAAAAGTGTTGGGACACATTCTGTTGCTGATAATACACTTGGGGGATCTGATACTGTCATACCTGCATGGATGTGGTCAGCTTTGTGGCGCTTGAACTGTATCTGCTTCACCCTTTTCAGCTCAACATTCTTTTTTGTGCCTGCATTCCACTTTCTCTGGACATCAGTGCACGATGACCCTGTCTTTCCCTGCCTGACTGCATTCTCAACCTGAATTGAAAATTTATCAAAATAATATACTTCAGTTGAATAGACAGATTAGAACATACCCTAATGTTTACATATAGCTCATACATCATACATTGTCATAAAATCTACCATAACAACCTATATTTACCTTCCAAAGAATAGCTGCAGCGTGACTGCAAGATCTGCCTTGACCAGCCACACATGTACACCCTGCAGTTTCTACGTTTGCTGACGTTGACACCAAAACCCAGGGTCCGTGATGAGGTACTTTGAGGCTTTGACTTGGCTCAACGTCTGCTTTTAGATACATTAGATTGTGCCCAACCTCTTTCAACAAAACCCGACCAACCTTATTGCTGTGAAGGTACTGGTAAGCCTCGGAGCTTTTAAGATTGTTCATAGCTTCGCCATCTGCCGCAAGAGAGCTGAGAAAGTAGCTAAAAATGCTACTATAGGTGATGTTCGGCCACTTTTTCAGGTCATCCTCCCATCCTTTAATTTTAGTAGGCAACGGAATTGTTATATCGCCTCGTTTAAGGCATGAAAGCTGGTGTTCCCACATTTTATGTAGTTATCAATCCAGAAAAGAAACAGGAATCGCGATCGGCTCTACATTTGTAATGTAAACAAACGCGCGTTCCGGTGTTTACCGGAAGTTTCGCCCATAATTCACGCAAAGGCTCATGGGGGCTAGGAATAAGGTGGATACCCCCTCCCTCTCCCTCCTTTTCTCTCCTTCTCTCCCTCTCTCTCTCCTCTGTCTTTCTTATTCTCTTTTTCTCTTTCTCGTATCTCTTTCTTTCCCTCCCCCCTCTCTACCTCTCCCTTCCCGTTTCTCTCTTCTCTCATTCTTTCTTTCTCTCTCTCTTTCTCCTCTGTCTCTCCTTTTTTCTCTTTCTTTTCCCTCTCTCCTCTCACCCTCTCCTCTTTCTCTCCCTCTCTCTTCCCCCTTTCTCTCCTTCCCCTCCCTCTCTCTTTCTCTCCCCCCCCTCTCCCCCTCTCTCTTCTCTCTCTCTCCCTCTCTCTCTCTCTTTATTTTGTTTTCTCTTTCTCTCTCCCTCCCTCTTTCCCTCCCTCCCTCTCTCTCTGTCTCTCCCTCCTCTCTCTCTCTCCCTCCTTCCTTTCCTTTCTGTCTCTTTCTCTCTCTCTCCATTTCTCTTTTTCTCCTTTTCTCTCTCGCTCTCTCCCTCTCTTTCCCTCCTCCCTCTCTCTCTCTCCTCCCTCTCTCCTCTCTCTCCCCTCTCTCTCCCTCCTCCCCCCTCTCTCTCTCCTCCCTTTCTCTCCCTCTCTCTCTCTCTCCTCCCTCTCTCTCTCTCTCTGTCCTCTCTCTCCTCCCTCTCTCTCTCCCTCCCTCTCTCTCCCTCCCTCCCCCCCCTCTCTCTCCCCTTTCCTCTCTCTCTCTCCCCTTTCCCTCCTCTCTCTCTCTCTCTCTCTCTCTCTCCCTCTCTCTCTCTCTCTCTTCTCTCCCTCTCTCTCTCTCTCTCTCTCTCTCTCCCTTGGACACATTTATTTTGGCCGTGCTCTGGTGCTAACTCAGCTGCGGCGTTGCATCTATCAGATCAGACTCTTCTAAAACGCAGAGGAAGTGAAGTGTGTGGGTTGCCAGATACTCCAGTGGAAATACTTAGTCAGAGCCGCAGAGTCCCAGACGCAGGGCAAGTGCACTGGCTTCACTGATGAAGCACAAAAAACACACAACAGGGCAGTTTTCATTTCATGTTTTAGTGGAAGTAACAGACTGTAAAAGCAAGAACTGTTGCAATGAGTTCATTCAAAAACTGCTTCACCCTGTTTGTGACCTGTTTTTTAAGTTATTCATATGAGAGAGAGAGAGAGGGCGGGAAAGAGAGAGAAGGGAGGGAGAGAGAGAGAGATGAGAGAGGGAGAGAGAGAGGGGGAGAGAGAGAAAGAGAGAGATGAAGAGAGAGAGGGGGGAGATGAGAGAGGGAGAAAGAGAGAGGGGGAGAGAGAGAGAAGGGAGGGAGAGAGAGAGAGAGGGAGGAGGGAGAGACAGAGAGAGAGGCGGGAGAGAGAGAGAGAAAGAGAGAGATGAGAGAGAGAGGGGGAGAGAGAGATAAGAGAGGGGAGAGAGAGGGGGGGTGAGAGGGAGAAAGAGAGAGATGAGAGAGAGAGGGGGGGGTGAGAGGGAGAAAGAGAGGGGGGGGTAGAGAGAGAGGGGAGGGAGAGAGAGAGAGGGTGGGGGAGAGGGGGGAGGAGGGAGAGAGAGAGAGGGATAGAGAGAGAGGGGAAGAGACAGAAGAGAGAGAGAGGCGGGAGAGAGAGAAAGACAGAGGGAGAGAGATGAGAGAGAGAGAGGGGGGGAGAGACAGAGAGAGAGGGAGGGAGAGAAAGGGTAGGGAGAGAGAGATGAGAGAGGGAGAGAGAGAGGGGGAGAGACAGAGAAGAGAGAGAGAGAGAGATGAGAGAGAGGGGGAGAGAGAGAGAGAGAGAAGACATGGAGGGAGAGAGAGGGAGAGAGTGAGAGAAAGACAGGGGGGAGAAAGAGAGGGAGGAGAGAGAGAGAGGGAGAAACAGAGAGGGTTAGAGAGATGGAGAAAGGCAGAGAGAGAAAGAGAAACAGGGAGAGAGGCAGATTGAGAGAAACAGAGGGAGAAATAGGGGAGAAAGAGAGGACGAGAGGGGAGAGAGAGACGGAGAAAGAGGCTGAGATGTGGAGAAAGGAAAACAGACGGAGCGAGGGAGAAAGAGAGAGAGAGAGAGAGAGAGGAAAGAGAAAGAATGAGAAAGGAAGAGATGAAGAAAAAGAGAGAGAAACAGATGGAGAGAGAAAGGAGAAAGACAAGGAGAGAGAAGAGGGAGAGAAGAAAAAGCGAGAGAAGCCGAGATAAAGAGAAAAGCAGAGATGGAGGGAGAGAGGAGAAAAAGAGAGCAAGATGTAGAGAGAGGGAGAAAGAGAGAAAGAAAGGCAGAGAGAAAAGAAATTGAGAGATGGAGAAGGCAGAAAAATCAAAAGACAGGGAGAAAGAGGAGAGACAAAGAGAGAGGATTAGAGGCAGTGGGGAAAGACATGGTGAGAGAGAGCAACAAAGACAGAAAGAGAGAGAAAGAAACAGAGAGAGAGAGAGTGTGTCTTAGGAGGTGAAGACATAAAGGTTTGTGAGGAAACAACTATAAAACACTGTAAATCTGAAGTGAGGTCAGTGCTTCAACTCTAACCGTGTGAAAAGACACAACTTACTGGGAATGTGCACTTAACCAAAACATAAACACTGCCCTCTCTTTTGCTCAACTCAAAATACGAATGAATGATAAATTAATGAATGGATGACATGTTTAAATCTCCAGAAGTAAACTTACAAATAAAAACACAAACCCATAAAAGCAACAGACGATAACTTGATCTTCACTGTGTTGCGAGGAGCTGTAGTTGAATATAGAGACAGGAATAATGCTCTGAATTTCTCTACCATAACTGTCTTCAAAAGCCTTTAAAACATTGTCAGTACATCAAACTGGATTAATATTTGCAGCTCTATATTGACATTTTAGCTCTGCAAAATCAGACTCACTTCAGCCAAGTTTCTAAACAGAATCAAAGTATGTTAAAGAATCTGAAATGTCTCATAGATTTATTATTGTTTGACAAATGTTCTGTTTGATTCTGTCTGGGGATTCTCTGTTTAAACCTGTGCTGTGCTGTATTTGTGATGATTCAGGATGTTTTTTGGCTGCTGTCCCCTCCTCTCTCGTCTCTCGTCTCTTGTTTTTGAACATTTTGGTGACAGCGCTCACAGCTGGGCTCCTCACAGGGTCTAATTGGGCTCATGTCGGCTTTCGCTGTAAGTGTTTGAGCAGGAACAGCTCAGAGGTAAAGCTCCTGGTGTGTCCTGTGTGAGCGAGACAGAGGAGGGTCCCAGAAGAGAGACAGAGGGACAGAGGAGGGTCCCGGGACTGACAGGTCTGATTTGGACTGCAGGTTTGAAAAAGGAGACACTCAGCACTTGCAGGTGGAGTGTAGGTTTAGCCTCGGGTCAGATTGTGTTATTAAAATCCTTGTTAGTGAAGAGGGCAGTTTGTCCCTCTGGGGACATGTCCATAACCTGTAGCATTTTCAGTCAGGTTCAGCACATTCCGGGAATATTTGATTGCAAAAAAGTTGTCTTCGTTTAAGTTGAAGTCCACATCTCTTTTCTTCAGAGCTGCAGCTCCGCTCAGCCACAAGTCTTTTCATAAACTGTGAGTATTTTGAGTGATGGAAATGCTATGATTTATACCACACCAAGCATAGAATCATAAGAATGTCCCAGAGCAGATGTTATGGAGTAGAGAGCAGACAGTGTGTGAATATATACAATATAACAAAATAACACCAACAAATGCTACATTTGAAGTCAAAATTGTAGCAACTGTGCAATGAACAAAAAATGCACATTGGCATTTGTTTGATTGGTAAATGGTTTACATATTAAACTTTGACCCCCAGCTCAGACTGCACTCGGTCCAGCTCTGGTCCTGTGTTGATCCAGTCATGGGTGTCGCACATCGACTAGGTGAAACTGTCCTATTAGCTGCTGTTCCCAGTAGACCTTACGAGTCCGCTGGGCTGACCACGCCCACCTCTGCCTGGTGGTGTCTGGAAAAGGTGCTCCATGTCTTCAGAGTTGAAAGCTCTTCTCTCATTCTGATTTCTATTGCTTCTTTGATCCATCGTTTGTATTTATTGGTTTCTTGTTTAATAATCAGAGAGTTGTTCCAGTCGTTATGTGTTTTTTTCCATTTACAGTGGTCTGATATTGCTGACTTCAAATTAGGGCTGGGCGTATGGGAAAAAATGTAATAATTTCATACATAGTTTAAGAAGACATGATGAACATCCCTAGTTTTTTCTCTATGTGCAGTGCTAAAATAGTGACTTGGATTATCACCTGGACCAGAACATAAACAAATCCAGTTAACCCGCCTGATCTCCCTCACACTTGTTGTCACACCTGTCACCTCCTGTACAAACCTCCAGGGCCTTCTTCTTCTCTCCTCCTCCTGCTGCTGCAGTCTGAACAGGTCCCTTTCCTCTCTGACAGCGCGGCCGCTAATGCCACAGCGCGATCCATAATTTATCAGCCTCGCCATCACATCAGTAATTATTCTCCGACATCCTGCATTGTTTTTACGCGCCGCTGTTAAAAGCCACCGCAATAAAACAAGACGGACGATTTCACTGCGTCTACAAATGTTTTAAAATGCCAATAACCTTTTCACACGTGGTTGAGATTTATAGCCGGACGCGCGGCTGGTTTACGGGTTGGGGACTCTTGTTTAAAATGTGCTTTCTGTTTTGATAAAGGCGGCCGCGGGGCTAACACGGTGAATAAAACATTAGCAGTGCGCTGAGCGGTTGTCAGACTGTCTTTAAAGGTGATGTGGATGTCAATATGTGTCAAGTACAAATTCAGAGCAGGCAGGACTTAATTTGGTTAAAAATGTCATTTGTTTGGCGAAGTGTAGTTGGTTCTTAATTTGCAGAAGTTGTAGCTTGGACAGATTGAAGTTTTGGACAAAACTAGGACTTCAATTTTGTAATTTTTGTCAGGTTTCTGGTCAATTGTCCTTCGTAAGTGCCTTTTCCTTATAGTCTCTTTTGAAATCCAGTTTAGCCTAATTTTACAATGTTATAAGCTCTATTTTAGCCCTGCCACTGTTCGAGATGGGATCTAAAAGAAGAAGAAGAAGAATTAATTTAATTAATTACTTTATAACCAGGGAAGTCCACTGAGATCAGAATCTTTTGCAGGGGAGGGGGAAGGGTCAGGGGAGGATTAATGGAAGTTTTAGTGTAGGAGGAACGGAGTACCGGAGGAAACTACGCAGACACGAGGAGAAATGAAACCCAATAGAAGGCCTGGCGGGAGTCGAAAGGACTTTCTATGAAAGAGCTAACGTGCGCCAGATGCGAAGAAGAAGAAGGAGGAGGAGGAGGAGGAGGAAAAGAAGAAGAAGAAATAGAAGAAGATAAAGAAGAAGAAATAAAAGGGAAGAAGAATTAGAAATAGAAGAGGCAGAAGAAGAGAAGGAGGAGGAAGAGGAGGAGAAGAAGAGGAAGATATTGCACGATATGAAAGAGCACAAAAATGACACCAGTTTTCACAGCGTAAAAAACACATAAGTTTTGGTTGAAGTCACATGAGGACATTTCTTTAGGTTTAACGGGTAAGTTTGGGCATCAAGTTACTAAAATGGGTAAGTTTAGGACTTTAGGAAAAGGCGATGTAGTGGTTATAATTTAGCGTGAAGCAGTTTTGGTGTAAAGATGCAGTCAAACAAGTCCGCAGCAAAAAGTACTAACTGATGGTCTGAAGCCAAAACGGGAAAAAGAAGGTGTAATCCTGATTCCTTAATCATCCTTTTAGGCCAATGAAAACGTGTAAATAATATACCATTCAGGCCTGATTGGTGGATTGCTGCAGAGATAGTTCTGGAAGGCTCTTCTCTCTCCACTGGAGCTCTGAAAGACTGACCATGAGGTGCTTGGTCACCTCCCTGTTTCCAAACATCTTCATTAACGAATAATGGAGGCCACTGTGCTCATTGGGACCTTCAAAGCAGCAGAATTTTGTTTCTGTATCCTTCCTCAGATTTGTGCCTCAAGACAATCCTGTCTCGGAGGTCTACAGACAATTCTTTTGACCTCATGCTTGGTGTTTGTGCTCTGACCTGCAGCAACTGTACCTTATAAACAAGTGTGTGCCTTTACAAATCATGTCCAATCAATGAATTTACCTCAGGTAGACTCCATTTAAGCTGTAGAAACATCTCAAAGATGATCAGTGGAAAAAGGATGCTCCCCAGCACAATTTTGGGCTTCATGAATAAGGCTGTGAATACTTATGTAAATGTGGTTTTCTATTTTTAATCAATTCCAAAAATGTCCAAAAAAAAAACGTTTTTACATTGTCATATTGGTTATTGTGGTAGAATTTTGAGAGAGATCCATTTAATACAATTTAGAATGGAGATGTAACATGACAAAAGTGGAAAAAGTGAAGCTCTGTGAATACTTTCCGGATGCATGTATACCGGACTAAACCCTGGTGCTGAGATGCCAATATAGATATTCCTCTCATTGAAACTGCTTTAGGCCACTGTACCTTCATATGCCGTGTCAACACACATTACACTCTTTACTTTCTGTTATACTACATTCATACGTTTTAGCTCTGGCAAAGCCTTTGACCTGCACTGTACTGAAGTTTGATTACACTCTGCTGATTTGCTGATGTCTCAAAAACTTGTTCTAAAGCTGTACTAGCTGCCAAAAATCACAACAGAATACTACCTACTTTTTTATTTCTCTGTCCAAAAATCACGTACCACAGCTTTAACACAACAGTGTGATTACATTAAGTCATTAGTGGTTCTCTGTTTCCTCCTCACACTGCTCTCTTGGTCCTTTGCCCGCTCACTTGTGTATTTGCTGAGTGGATTCCCTGCTCCAGCATTAACCCTGGTCCTCACCTGCTCCGTCCGTCTGTCAGCACTTTCCTCCACCACATCCTATTTGCACCTTCGGAGAGCCGCTGCATCCTGCCAACTCTGTCTCTCGTACATCTAGAAGTATTTTTCCTGTAAGCTAAAACAAGGGCTAACCACTCTGCTCTACTCTGCACAAGACTGTTTAAGATGAAGAGCGATCGAAACAAAATTGTGGAGTGAGTAAACGCAATTAGTAGATGACAAAGACTGCAAATTTTTGATGAACTGCAGTGAGGTGCACTGAGAGGTACAACAGACCCGGGACACTGTGGGGCTTTATGTACTGAATGGATTCTGTTAACTGTTCAAGGAAAGCGCTCCAGTGTGGGCCAGAAGTCTGTTAGTTGCAGGTGGAAAAGAAATAGAATAAATGCAGGAAAGAAGAAACGTACAAATGGTGGCATGCAGGCAGAATGACCTATATGTGTAAATAAAAAAAACATACATTTTCCATCCCTCCTTCTGATTTCTTGACAAATGTCACCCTGCAAGCAACTCAAACAATGCATCATATTTATGTTTTAACAGCATATAACTATTGCCTGCATATAAAGATAGAAAATCAACCTAAATAACTTGTGCAAGAGAGCGATTTGAATTCACTAAATAAACCCAACTTTATCAGTGTCTCTCTGTAAAACCTCCAGCAGCACTTACCCTGGGCTAATTGGGCACACTGCGTTCATACTGCTTTATTTACTTTGTACCTGCGTTTATGAGACACACTTTCCTTGTGGCTGTGTTCACATCTGCGTCGGCGTAATGGCACATCCAAACTGTTTAGCCGATGATGGGACATTACAGAAGCCTCAGAACGTCCGCCCTTGTGTGTGTCTAAATGTCAGGCTTCTCCTCTCGCTGCCCTTTCCGAAGCGGAGCGCACGGGGTCGACCTGGGCTGTAATTACCATTCAGAGCTGCCGGGTGATTGCATCTACATGGCTTAATTAAACAGACGTCGGCTGAAGGTGACGGACACTCGAGTCAGGAGCAAAGTGACCCGCTTCGCAATAACTCAAAGAGAAATGTGTCTCCTGTTTGGTGTGTGTAAACAAAAGGGCCGCTTTGTAACGTCTGGTACGAGATCAAATCTATCAAAATACCTTTAAATGTTTGTTTGCAGACAGGGCTCCAGCACGAGTAAAGACTTATGCATTTGTATAAAACATATTCATTGAAGACATAATAAATAGATTGTGGGTTTTCTTCCAAGGCTAGCAGCATCGACTTCAGACTAAAGAGAATGATGTTCAAAATTGATCTTTATTATCAGACAAAAAAGCACATATAAGACAAATTAACCCTGTCTTACAGAGGAAAGCGTCTACTGAATAGCACCGCTCACTATTCCATTCTATGCTTGACCATTCTGTCAACTATTAGCCCATTTACGACTGTTTCATAAGCTGTTTTTCAACTGGAAAAATACAAGAAACGCGACAAACAGAGTTCAAGACCTATAGCCACGTTTGCTAAGACTTTAAAGATAACGATCTAAAGGCAGCAGATGTTTACTGCAATAAACAAACTTTAAACTTGGCTGGTGGTCTTTCCTGTTGAACACGGAGAGACAATTTGTCATGTAATAATCCAACATAATATGTTAATAAGACAGAATTAATTCCCTCAAGATCACAACAAAGTTTCTTGATATGTTAGCTCCAAGGTATTTTAGCAGATAGATTCAGCATTAGCTAACTAGTTGTTGTTGTTGTTGTTAGCATTATGGCTAACTGTTGTTAGCATACAGACATGTCATCGCTTCTAACAGCTGTGAAAAAAGCTTAACTGATGCAGGGATGCAGTAAACTTACAATTTTAAAAGTGCAGTATTAGCTTCTAAGCCATAGGCGCCAATTTATGTTTTTTTTGGATGGGTGCCCAGAACAATCACGCACCACATGGACAAGTGACTATTGCACTTGTCGCTTTTTGCCTGTGTTCATTACGCTTCTTTTCCACCCTCAACTAAAGGACTTCTGGTCTGCACTGGTGCACTCTTCAGCCACAATCAACTGAAGCCATTCAGTACAAAAAGCCCCACAGAGCCCCGGTTGTGTCAAGTTTGTAATTTCATACGTCTCTTGTCCTGTTCTGATTCGCATCGCACCTCAGCATTCTCGTCTCTCTCACATTGTTTCCGACTTAATTTCCCGCGCTGCTTTGCACACAATCATGGATTAAACCAACGAGCAGGGGACAGAGCAGCAGCACAGCAGCTCAGAACATGGTCTGGAGTTAATAATGTATTTAATTTAAACATCACTTGATTTGCCAGTTCATATCAGCAAATCTCTTTTAAGCACACTTTTAAGAGCCAAGATATTTTGAATAACCACAAAGTTATTTTTCAAAGTCTTTCAAACTAGCGCTGAAGAGAAAAGTGCAGGTCAGACTTTCGTAGATGTTGTGATGATTTGTGTTTTCGCTGCCTCTGCACTAAAGCCTCGTATTGGATAAGTCGACCTGTGTTTGACCTCAGAGACCTGGAGCTGGCACTGGGACGACTCAGGCTTCAACACGGCCAAACTCTTCTAAAGTCTGCATCGCTCGACAAATAATCTGTGTGTTCTGTGCCAAGAGAAGGACAGAAAGATACCAGTGTCATTGTTTTCTGGTTATCAATTTTTTCCACAATCTTCTGCAGTTCGTGTCTCCTTTAGTCTTTTAATTGCTGCTAAATCTGTCGATGACGCAACCCCCAAACGCGGTTTATTTTTGTCCCTCCTGAAGCGTCCCCTGCAGCGTCGGAGGCTTAGCGCGTTCATTAGCGGCTTTAGCTTTAATTGAGCGTCGTTAGCTTCAGTTTTAGCTCGACGGCTCACAAATATTTAATAAGAGAGAGAGAGAGTAAAGGATAAAGAGAAAAGGTGGGAGCTGAAGTGACACTGTTGACTTGCCCCTAAGAGTTTTCACCAGTCTGACAAGAATGATGTTTGCTGTTTTGTGCTGTTGACTCAAATCTAGGACTTTAACAAAGTCTATTTTAGATGAAAATAAAAAAAAAGTTAAATATTTGAGCCAAGTTTAGTCCAAGTTTATGTTTAGATTTAGTGTCTGATTTGACTGTATCTGTTTTGATGTGGTGAAAGCTCTCTAAATATTTTTCTTTCTACACACAGAAGGAAAAATGTCACTTCCACATGAGCTGGTATGAAAGCAGTGATCACAAACATCCTCTCGAGAGGGAATGTTTGTGATCACAGGGATCAGAGTTGTTCTTGTTCATCCTAGACCTAGAGGTTGGTGTGGTGCTGCCTCAGGGCAGTTGTGGCTACAAAATTGGTTTAGCACAGTGGTTCTCAAAGCGAGGTCTGAGAACCCCTGGATCCCTGGGATACATGTTGGGGATCTTCTAAAACAGTTTGTAAATATCATTACCTAAAGGTGGGGCAGCTGATTTTTGTACTGCAAACACAATTTGGTTTTTAAATCTGACAACTTCCTTTCATAAATAATTCACATATAGTTAATGTTGACATGTATTCATTTTTGGTTGCACTTATGGCCTAAAAACCGCTTCTTGCAAAAAATAAAGTTAAACTGGAGAGAATCACCCAAGCTCAGCCAATCAGAGCGCTGCATTCAGCTCCTGATTAGAACTATAATTGTTTATTTTTTTATTCAGACAGTACACAGTGGTCTCAGGGCTGCATTTATCCAGGACTATTTAGTGGAAAACATAAAGTGTACTTGTTTATAACTAAAAAAGTTAGTTACCCAAAAATTGCACATTATGATATTTAATCCCAAACATGGAATGTTTTTGATCAAAACAACTAAAGCCTTCTGCACAGGAGTTTTGGCCTGATTTTGGACCTTGACGTTGACGTTTGGACCCTTGACGTTTTTGACTTTAGGCTCGTGGAGGTGTCATCCTACATCAGGAGTGTTCAGTTGGCCTCGTGTAATTTGCTAAAAATAAAACTACTGTTTTCTAAAGCATTTTCTGACGATACAGAGATATAGATAAATTCACCAGTTATGATCCAGCAGTTTATTTGATTCTTCCAAGGCTGTTTTCTTTACTTTTAAATAGTTTTGCCTAATGTATTCCTGTATGTAAAGTTCTATAAACCCAACAAGAAACATGGCGATTTACCATTATTTCCATCGTAACTGTTGCTTCTTCTCGAGCACTTTACTGTAAGGTCCAAGTAAAAGTAACGATTCTTGTAAGAGATTATTTGCCACTTCGCTCATCATCGAGATCAAGATTCAAACAATCATACAATCTGTACTAAGCTCTGTATTGCAACTGTGAGACAAAAAATCTCTGCAAAATGTCTCTGCCTTGTGCTTTTTTTTGTCAGAAAATGGCATTAAAAATATATTACTCTTGTGTGCAGACGGCTTAAATCAATAAGTATGACTCTGATGAATCATTCTTTCATTTAGATTTTGGTGCCATTGTGAACTATTGCGGACCCTTAGGATATTTTTGTACTTATAAAGAGATCATTGGCCTGGAAAAGTTGGTGAAGTAATGCAGCGGTTTTGACAAGTCTGTAAAACAATGTATAAGACCTTATTTTACTGTTAAACCTCACTTCTTCTTTCTCTCTCTGTGTTTGTGCCTGTCAGGTTGTGTCTGGAAGCCCGGGACCCTTACTGTGGCTGGGACTTCAGACAGAGACGCTGCACCACCTTAGAGGACAGCTCCAACATGAGCCAGTGGAAACAGAACATCTCCGTCTGCCCAGTAAGACTCACAAACGCTCACATTTAATCACATATATACAGTACTTCATATGAGATTACAATGGCAAGTAGAAGAGAACGAATGACCTCACCTTTCGCATTTACAGTAAAAATAAACGTGACACATCTGGAGTCCATGAGGTCACTGCTTTACACTGCAGACAATGACTTTTTCATGAGGCTTTGAGGAGAAAAGGAAATAAACAAAAATTACTGAAGCTGTTAGATTGATTGCCGAAGAGTTAACTTAGCAGAAATTAGCAATTATTTATATCTTTTGCTAACAACTATTTATTATACCTCAATGGAATCTTAATGTTTAAAACCTGCCTAAGCCACTTGTTTAAGTAAATATAACTTGTCTAAATTGCAGCTGAGAAACCAGACGACCAACGGCGGCTTTGGATCGTGGGCGCCGTGGCAACCCTGCAACAACGACGACGGGCTGGAGGGCGTGACTTCCTGCTTGTGTCGGTCCAGGTCGTGTGACAGCCCCGCCCCTCGCTGCGGTGGGCGGAGCTGCGAGGGAGCGACCATCGAGGTGTCCAACTGCTCCAGGTGAGACGTCCGCAGAGACAGTCAGGCAGGGGAACGACAGACGTCAGGTTTGGATTGTCAGAGAGAGCGAGCGGAGGATGGAGAGTCATGGAGAAAAGATACACTGAAAAAAACACACATAGACCTTTATGATTGCTCCTTTTACCCTCACAAATCTGTATCTGACACATGCGTCACCAGAGCAATGACCAAAGAGCATAAAAGCTTACACTCTAGAGCAAAGCTATTCAAATAGCGACCCGCGGGCCAAATCCGAAGCAGTATGATGTGGCCCACCTTGGTAAAATGGGCCATGGACTGGGCCACATTGTAAAGAAGCCAGGGAAACAATTCGTATCTGATTTACAGTGAACAGGGGTGGATACAACAACATAATGCTTTGAAATAAAGACTGGCCCATCATAATAAAGTGGGCCAGGGACTGGGCCACATTTCTTGGTTAGATCTGGTTTTCAGTCGCCTGCAGTACTTTTAAATCAGCTTCATCAGCTAAAATTCCACTGATATTTGTTTTGTTCAGTTTTGTTCTGGTTCACAAATTGTTCTCTAATCTTGTTTCAAATTGAGGTTCACCCTGAAGTAGCAAATATGTAGACCTAGAGTCATAAAATTGGATTAACTGTAGGTTTAGCCTAGTCCTTTATCTGTTGTTCTGATTTGCTCATGTTCTAGTTTTGATTTATCTCTGCTAGTATAAGCTTGTTATATGACAGAGCAATTTAGACTTATTTCAATTTACTAAACATAAGTTCTTGGTGCAGTTTTGTTATTCAGCCCATAGACCACAGTCCTCTGTCCGCTGTAAAATATAATTGAATAGCCCTGCTGTAGAGCAATAGAAACAGACGCAGCATTAGTTATTATCATATACGTAGAAACAACTCTAGTCTTGGGCTCAATCTTGCGTCAAAAACTGCGATGTTTTGTGCAACTGCCGGCCCACAAGCAGTGGTCCTCGATAAAATCTGGCCCTCTGAAAAATAAAGTTGAATAGCCCTGCTCTAGAGTTCTTTCTTATTCTGTGTGATTTTGTTTTATTATTTTTTTTCTGTGTCTTTACAAACTGACACTTGACTGATGTAAAACTATGATCAGGGGCGTCGGACTGAGTTGGGATAAATGGTACTAGTTTCCCCAGGACCAAGGGAAGCAAAGGGCCCCCCAAAGCATGTTCTTTAAATGCTCCTATTAATGATATCAGAGAGCTCTATCACTCCTACAAACCGTAGCAAATGGACTTTGGCCAAAGAAAATTGCTGTATAAAGAGGAATTTTAATTGGCCAAATTGTTAACAAATACAGTATAATGATAATATAAGTAAGTAATTAAGCTTATTTGTATAGCGCTTTTTTACAAACATACAGTCACAAAGTCTTTACAGTGTTTACAGTAATCCCTCTCCCCACTCAGTGACAGTAAACTGCCCTGGGGCAGCTCAGCAGAGGCAATTTGCCTAAACACCTGGTGCCTCAACCTCTGACCACTACCAAGCGTTCCCTAACCTGCATGTTGTTGGTTGGTGGGGAAACTGGAGTGCCAGGGGAAACTATCCAGACACGGGGAGAGACATGCAAACTCCACACAGAAAGGCTCAAGCTGAGCAGGAATTGAACCTGCAACCTTCTTGCTGTGAGACCAGAGTGCTATCCACTCTGCCACCATGTCAAGAGTCAGCAGATTTCAGTGATTACTAAATGATCAGTTCAATGCACTTTCAAATACACATTCAAACAGGTTTGGGTTGAATATTGTCAATAAATTACAACTTCTCTGTCCAACATTATAATGTATTGAAAATGCCCCAAGGATTTCTAAATAACTTCGACAAATTATTGTTTAAAATAAGTTAGCTAAAATGTAAAAGAATGTGTTAGAAACACATTTCACTTCTTCTGTGAAGGCGATGGTCCCAATATGTAATATTATTATAAAAACCATTCATTTTGATTAGCTGGAGCCTGCACAAACCCCTATAGCAACACTGATTATGTGTAGAATGTAGAAATTCAAAGAATATGTATACATGTTCTAGAAGGAATTAAGCCCAAATGAAAGAAGCGGACTAAATCATTAAAACATCAAATTATGTAATTAAGGCCCATCTACAAAGTTTGTACCAGGGGTCCCTGACTATGACACATATTTACCACAGGGACTTTTCTAATAAACAAAGTAATACTAAAAAAAAAGTCAAAAACATGTGTGATACAGAACCCAACTTTTTGGAGAGACCAATGATAAACCAAGGAGTTTTTCTTTATTACATGCCCTTTACTGTTGAAATTATGATTAGTGACAATTGATGTGAGCACTTTAACTTTTCTAGGAAAAATTAAATTTTTCACAATTCAAAATCTCTTCAAACCACCATTGCGCCTCTCACATTTGAATGAACTTCCTGAACACAGAAAACTTAATTAGCAGACATTTTTTCTTTCTAGTCACTTTAGCCCAAAAACCCACCAATCAAAAAAGTGATTCTCTAAACTCCCTGCGTTTATCTCCAGTCGGCTTCGGTCCTGTGTGACAAAATTGAATTGTGGTCGTGCAAAAAGTGGCAATTAAATCAGGAACGGAGCAGCCGAGGAACACAGCACTTAAGCAAATTGAATGAGAGTTCTCACTTAGTGCAAAGTCTGCTTCTACAGCCACAACAACCAGCCACCACCTCGACATCAGCAGCAGAGACGAGACAAGAGCAGACGAGAATGTAGAGCAGCCTGATTAAGAGACAAACACAAGTGACTACAGTAATTGTTAGGGCTGTTTTACAATGGGGTAAATTCACAGTGACAGGGTTTGTCTCAAGTCTGGATTTAAGTATTGACATTGTGTGATTAGAAGAGCATCTATATTAAGAAGAATATTACATTTTATTCACATAGCGCTTTTCGGACACTCAAAGACGCTTCACACACAGAGGCATATAAACAAATGTGCAAAATATAAAAATGGTGAGTAATTAAAACATTAAAGGTGGAGTAGGTGATTTTCACACTGCAAACACAATTTAGGTTTTAAATCTGACAACTTTCTCTCATAAATCCTTTGTTAACATTGTTAATATCAGTATGTATTAAGTTAGGTTGCAATTTTGACTTTAAACCCTCTTTTTTCTCTTTAAAGTGAAAAATTCTTTATTATTTGATTCAGAGAATACTCTGTGGGATAATTTCTTCACCAAGTGCTGCATTTATCTTATACCTTTTGGTGGGAAACACAAAGTTTACTTATTTGCAACTAAAAAAGTTAGCTACCCCAACTTTAATCAAACATTAAAAACAGATTTGAACAGATGGGTCTGACATTTTTCTTAAAAGTGGTCAGGTCGGTGCAGTCTCTGAGGAGCATCTGGTCTAAATTATTAACAACAGTTCAATAAGCAGAGGTCCTTTTTGCACCCCAGCCCTTTGGATGAGAGACACTGTCTCCACAGGGGACGACTGGCGTGAATTATTGTTGTGTTTTTGAGCAATACACTCTGCCACCATATGATGGCACAGGTGCAGAGCAGATCGCCTCATTGCAAGAAGGTCGTAGGTTCAACTCTCGTACAGCCTGGGTCTTTCTGTGTGGAGTTTGCATGTTCTTCCAGGGTCTGGGTGGTTTCCTCCGGGCACTCCGGTTTCCCCACAAACCAATAACATGCATGTTAGGGAACACTTGGTTGTGGTTGGAGGAAGAAGCACCAGGTGTTCAGGCAAATCGCTTCTGCTGAGCTGCCCTAGAGTGGTGTGGGACCACTTAAATGTGCTATAGGCAAATTTATTTGTATAACACAATTCATACACAAAGCAGTTCAAAGTGCAATATAATAAACCATTCATTCACATGAGCTGAAAAAATTAGTTATAAGATAATCTCATGATTTTTCTCCATCATGATATCACAAAGTGTCTTGAAAAGTGGAAATGTGTATATTTCATTGTAAAAGTTTTTAATAATAATGTGTATTTTCTTGGTCGTCATAGAAACGGGGCTGGACTCCCTGGTCGTCATGGGGACAGTGCAGTACGACCTGTGGCACTGGCTTGAGCTCAGACAGAGGTCGTGTAACAATCCTTCCCCTCGACACGGAGGCCGAGTGTGTGTGGGGCCCAGCCGGGACGAGAGGTGAGGCTCACGTCTGATAAATAAACACCACAAACACACTTTAGTCTCACACTCACGTGTGTTTGTTCTTTAGGTTCTGTAACGAGGGCGTGGCCTGTCCTCAGCCCATCTTCTGGTCTCCCTGGGGCTCATGGACCAAGTGCAGCTCCGACTGTGGAGGAGGAGTTCACTCCAGAGTCAGGAACTGTGAGAACGGAAACACCTGCCCCGGATGTGCCCTGGTAAATACAGTTATACAGTGTGGTTAAAGGAATAAGAATCAAATGTACTAGAAACAATAGCACTAGTTTTGTTGGAAAATCTTATTCTAAAACAGCAAAAATATTCTCAAATCACAATAAAGATTACTTAATTCTGACACTTAAACACACATTCTGAAATTTTTGCAATTTTACCTCTGAAGAAGAGTATCTTTGTCTTTTATAAGAGGTTGTGCACATGAAATCGCAACATTCCATTTACCAATAATGTTTAATACAGATAAAGGACAAACAAAATTAAACATTTTATGTTCCAAGTACAATGTTATTAACAGGACCATATGCAGGATTGTGAAAATACTGAGGTCCAAATCAAATTCAATCAATAGCAAATTTAAATGCAATGCAATCATAGACTTATCAGTGTCTCAAAAATTGTAAACTTTGCATTGCATTAAACATTGGTCTAAAAATTCTCATCACCTCATGAATCTCAAGGCTCCGTACAGCCATGATTATTAGGAATTATAATAAAATACATATGAAACAGTTAAGCACAAGTTAATAGAAAGCTGTGTGTGTGTGTGTGTGTGTGTGTTGCAGGAGTACAAGGCGTGTAACCTGGAGTTGTGTCCGGAGGTGAAGAGGAACACGCCCTGGACTCCGTGGATGCCCGTGAACGTGACTCAGGGCGGGGCCAGGCAGGAGCAGAGGGTCCGCTACATGTGTCGAGCCCACCTCAGCGACCCGCACGAGCTGCAGATCGGACGCAGGAAAGTGGAGACCCGGTTCTGCCCCAACGACGGGACGGCGGCGTGTGAGACCGACAGTGAGTTTATGTAATGTTAGAGGCGCTGTTCACGTGTGTTAAGGGTGAAAAAATGAAACTGTCAGAGGAGGAAAATGCCTCCTAAAGTCTGCATTCGTGTCCTAAAGCCCTGTAAAGCCCCTGCACCGTCCTGTAAACTCAACTCACAAACTCCACGTGAGCCAGACAAGAGACGAAGCTAAACTAAATCATACAGCCTGTTTAGTAACCATGATTATCACAACTAGTGTACAAAAGCGTCAGATCAAACACAGTGGAGAGTCATCCAGGTCCCTTCATCCAGTCTTCACAAATCAGTGACATAAAGTTCACAAAACATAAAAAATCTGTTTAAAAATAATGTTTGAAAAAAGAAAAGCTTGAAGCAGTCCCTCTTGTGTTTTTCTTCTTGTTCAAGTTATTATAACGTCACTATTGCTGGACTACTTCTTGTCAGTGTCGTCAACTGTCTGCTTTAAGCGCATTTCTCTGTAACACTGTGGCACATTTTACACATGATAACACTTTGAACTTATAGACTTATTAGTGTAATGTTCTTAATGTTTTCAACTCTGAGTTTCTCAAAATTACTGTCTTCATTTTGGACAGGAAACAGAACATGTTAATGTGCGCAAGCTTGTTGTCCCTGCAACTCAGTTTTTGCACAAATCAGTCTGAAGTATACAGAAGCGTGTCTTGGCAAGCTCCTTACTGCACATGTGAGTCCCTTTTGGGGCTGCATCTCATTCACACCAGAGACGAGTTGGAGTCACATGTTTTATGTAATAGGAACAATCACGTGAAATTAATCGGAATTAAAACAAAAATTGGAATTGAGGATCCAACCTGCAGTGTACCTATAGCCATAGACATGTCTGTGTGCACAAGCGTGTGCATCCTGATTGTTCACATTTGTCTATGTTCAGTGCTGATCTGGTTGCTCCTGAACGCTGCATGTTGAATGAAACTGCACTAACAGTGTTACAATGGCCAGGAGGCAGTCGCAGGACATTACCAGCGCACCAGGACTCTCCATGTCGCTAATTGAGACCTCCATGAAGTTGGCCCCCCATCAAGCCACATGTACACAAGTCTATGCTCTTTGTGCTGTTTTGTACTGAAAAAGTTTTTGTTTGTGCTGCTTTAGTTTTTGAGATATTAACAATTCTTTTATCGTCCGGCATCTTGAATGTTTAGGTTTTAAATTGGGGAGAGGGGAGAGAGCCTTGAGATTGAATCATCCTAATTTTGGACAACAAAGTAATTGACTCTGTCTTTGGTTCTAGACTCATTTGAACAGAATGTAGAAGGGTCTGGCTGGTCAGGCAACTGTTTTAGAGCATTTTTAAGCTTCCTGAAAGGCTGCATTGGCTTTAAATATGGCCTATAAAACAATTGTTAATATCTCAAAACTAAAACTGCACAAACAAAACTTTTTGTAACTTAAACAGCACAAGCAAAACACAAACTATTGACATAATTTATGTGTAGATGTGCATTTAATGGGGGCCTAACTGAGGTCTAATATGGTGCCTCATGTGTTTTCTAAGAGAGTACGCACACCAGGTGCACGCTTGCGTACAGCGGCGCTCGACTGCCCTCAACGCAGCTTTGTTGACTTGACTGAAAATGTCCCTTCATTCATTCAGACCTGGATCTTGGTGAAAATGGCAGTGCAATTTGGTTATTTTCTGCAAAACTAAACCTCCCAAGACAAAAACAATCTTTGAATCATATCATGAAAGGTGTTGCTTTAAAACGCACTAAGTTGACGGTGTACAGTAAATATCCGGATTAAAAACATCTCTTGTTGACTGTTGTTGTGACTAATCCACCTGTGTGCGTGTGTGTTCCCTCAGCCCTGGTGGAGGAGCTGCTCAAAGCCCCCGTGGTGCGCGTGGCGGGGAACAGCTGGACGTCGTGGGACAGCTGGTCGTCATGCACGCAGAGCTGTAACCGTGGATACCGCACCCGGCGACGCAGCTGCAGCGGGCCAGAGGGAAAGAGCGCCCCCATAGGCTGCAGGGGGTCACCTGTGGAGTACCAGGACTGCAACGTGCAAGCCTGTCCAGGTGAGAGAGAGAGAGACACACACACACACACGGGACACAAGTTTAGAGAGAGAGATACTTAAGATAAACAAGTTTAAAGAGAAGCAAAGGAAAACGTAGTTTATTGTAGTTTATTTAATTCAAAGATGTAGCATTTGAATATTGAGGTTTTATACAGGAAGCTTGGGTATAAAGTGTAATTCCTGCCATTTTGTGAGTACAGTTTATTCAGTTTCTATTCCTCATTTGCAACACTTGAATTTTAAACTCTTTCAGTATATTCTCTCTTTGACTCTCCTTCTCTGTCAGTCCTCATTTTAAACAATATTCACAGCTCCACAAACAAGTATCATGACATGCTGTACATAAAATGAGACCTACAAGTGTCTACTTTCATTTAAAAAAAGAATTGTTATTCTACATTAATCCGTTACTGTGTTATAGGCATTTGAAATTCATTGTTTTTATTAGATTTCAGCAAATTGACTGCAAACTTTTAAACTAATACAAACCTAATGTCAGTGTTTTTTCATCTGTTCCACTTTTTGGTGAAAGAATATGAGCAACTACAATAAAATAATGTCTTTAGGATAAAAAATATGACGTTTACATGATTAAAACAATGGGGACGAGTGTCTTTTTTATCTTTAAACCAACAAAAGCTGTGTTACAGTTGAGAAGGCAGCAGCACTTTCTGATGCAGATTCTATAGATTCAGCCTCTTTCATGGAGCATAGATTATATTTAACCCTCCAAACTTGGAAGAAATACAGTAGTAGACTTCCTCTGACACTTTTCGATCGCTCACAGAAGACGAAGGGCCTTTCCCAAACATCTCTCCTACACCCTAAACACTAAAATTTCCAGCTTCAGTTCCAGCTTTTTATACAAGTTTAAAGATGTGTAATTAACCATTTAATTTCCAACACTAATCATTTTATTAAAGAAACTATACTGAAGCAAATTTAGCTTTTATTTGTCCTGAAAAATACTGCTAGACTCAAAATGTTCTGGACATTTTTAATCGTCTTGTAAGCTCAGAAAAGAGGCTGGATTCATTTGCACTTCTCAGTCACATATTACAATTTGATATAAAAATGAAATAAGGATAGAAAAGTACCTGTAAACACTTGTGTCTCATTTGTTTCTAATGATGACAAACTGGTGAAGAAAGGCAGAACTGGTGAGAAGAGAAACATTTGGGAATGTTGAGGGAATCTTATATTTACATTTTTGTCACAGCAAGGACAAATAGCAAGCAAGACAAATCCTAAAAGTGCCCAGTAGGTGGTGATAACGCTGCATTCAGAGTCTCAAATTCCAATAAAAGAAGAAGTTTAAGAGATTGAAGTGCGTCTGAAATCCAAGTGGTGTTCACAGGAATGAAGGGAACTAAGGAGTCTCCGTCACAGAAGTGTAGTGTGTAGTTCTTAGGGAGAGGGAACTAGGGACTGGTTTGGGAAAGGGCCGAAGTTTCTAGACTGGCTGCATGTGCCGTTCTCCTCAGAGTCCTAGTCCAGTAGGATCGTCTTTTCTTCATTTTAAAGATCAAATATCTGCTCTAAACTTACTCAACAATGTTTTTAGTTCAAGATGTTTTGCCTGTAATCTGTTTGAAAAGAAAGCCAGCCTCCAGAATCAGCTGATCACTTAAACACAGCTGACTTTGCTGTTGGAAAATCCTATTCTAATCCTAAAGTTACACAGTGCACCTTTAAGCAGTGAAGTAATATTAAAGCCATGATTAGGATCAATCTCCAGAATATTAACTCATTTTAAATCAGTGCAGCATCTCCACAAAGCATTCAAACATAACGGGACACTGGATTAACACAGAATAATACTTTGTAATAAAACTCATGGAAATAAGATGACACCACAGTTTGCAGTGAAGGATCCAGCCATTGTTTTGTCCTAACGAGCCGCCAAAACTGAACAATTAGTGTGAACACAGTTTAACTTTGAATTGGAGCCATTTCGGAAGCTTCTCCATCTCTGTGAAAGTGTCTCGTCCAATTGTTTTAAGAATTACTTCAGATACGTGTAAATTCAAAGTGCAAGTGACAGGTTAGACCACGTTTAACACTAAAACATTTCAAAGATGATTATATTTGAGCTTTCACTTAACGATTTTGGCTGTTTTGATGGAGTTTATGTCTTATGACCAGCAAATACGACAAATGAAAGACTAATTCCACAACTGTTACCAAGCAACCACATTGTAAGTAGGTCAATACAACTAGAAGATCGAGTCCAGGTTAAGATTTGGGTAATGAGCAAGTTTAGCAAAACGGTTTGGATAAAGGGAGAGAAAAGTGAGCTGGTTGTCATGGTAATGAGTTTATTTCTGTTGCTTTAATCTGTATTCAAACCCTTTTCCTAAACTAACTCGTTCCCCGAAATGTAATCACCATCCCACCATCCCTGATCTTTAGTTTTACCTCTATAAACATGGCCCAAAATCTACATAAATGACGCAGAAGTTATGATTAGACAGATAATAATTTCGAACAGTTTAACGTTATGGTGATTCGATACTTGGAAAAAAAAAAACTCGATACTCGCTACCGATTTCGATACCACGGTGCCAACTTATTTTTTTTTTCTTTTGATTGATAGAAATGATTAAAATAATAGTATTTAAATGTCTTTGTTCTATTATCAGACACATTTGTTGTTTATGTAGTATAGACTATATATACAGTATTTGATAGTTTCATCATTTCCATCTCCAATGACAGAAGAAGGGGGCGGGGCTTAGTGTGTGAGAGGGGGGGGGGGGCTTAAATATTGATACTTGTACCAATTTTAGTATCGATTAATATCGGGGAATCGATTTTTTGACAACCCAACTCAAAAGTATATACTAATGCACATGTGTCCAACTCAAGGCCCGGGTGCCAGATGCGGCCTTCCACCTCATTTCATGCGGCCCTCAAGGTCTTATGGTTTACTGTAGTTTTATAGTAGTGCCTGGACTTATCTGTAGATTTGCCATTTTTCAGACTAATGCAGATGTATAATCAGCAATATCCACTTCAATAAACATACAATAATCAAATACAACTATTCATTTATAGTGATTAGTTAATTTTAGTTACAATCGGCCCTTCGAGGACAATCCCAATGCCAATGTGGCCCTCTGTCAAAATGAGTTTGACACCCCTGTTCTAATGCAATACTTTGTGAAAACAAAGACACCACTAAATACTGTCTGAATTGAATAATATAGAACTTTAGCTTTATTTTAGCTTTCTTCAGACGTCAAATGCTGCGCTCTGATTGGCTGAGCAACTGAAATGAATACATGCCAATATGAACCATGTGCCGAAGGATTTATGAGAGGAAGTCAGATCAGAACTTAAATCGTGTTTCCAGTGTGAAAAACAGCTTGTAACGCTCATACAGAGTGTAAGATTTACCAATCAGAAAAAATGTGTGTAAATGATTTCTAAATAGTCTTTTTGATTTTTAAATTTCTCTGTATTTGTCAATAATAAAACAAAACAAAAAAGAGATTGTATGCTTCACAACAAATTATATTATTTGGATTTTCACACAAAAATTGTCCCTCCCCAAAGTTCAATATACGTCCCCTTTAATGTTCAAAAGTTCAGTGTCTCTGCGCAAGTCTCCCCAAAATAATAATCCAAACAACGAGTCCCTTTTCTTCTTTATGGACGGGGTTTTAGTCCAAGTGTCTTAAGGTCCCGCAACGTCCCAAAATATATGCGTCTACATGCCCAAAACCGCAGCAGCAGCGCGCACTTCCACGTAATTAGTTAAATAATTGCTTAAATTCCAGTCTGTAGTTTCAGTTGAATGGATGGATTCTGTTGTAAAACTAAAATTACATAATTTTTTTCATAATTTACGATGTTATTTTTGTAAAACTATGATAAATGTTTACCACAAGGACTACCACATCAAACTAAGTCAAAAATAGAAAAATGCAATAATCTGTCATAATAAGAGTTAGCTGTCCAAGTCACTCCAATAATCATACAACACAAACCATAGCTCATGGTTCCTTTGTATTTAACCCTGACTCAATCCCTGTTTCTTAAAGACACCGTTTGATTTATCTGATTTCTCATTGCGCTCCTTTGTCTTCTGGAGCTCAGTCGGTCTTCAGAGAGATAAAGGTCAAACAAAGGTCTCTTATTAACACAGTGGGAAGTGTTAATGCCTTTGCCCTTTATGTCAGCTCCAACATGCAACCAGCTCAGCACAGTTTCACTCTAACACCCAGTCCAATTTGAGACTTTAGAATAACCGCATAGCTTTTATTATTGGTAAAAAGGATTACAAGTACCTTATGATTAAAAGAAGTGAAGAAAATGAATAATTGTCTCTGAAAGCCAAATGTATATAATATTTTCATTCCTCTCAAATATTGTTCACAAATGTGTGTTAGTGAGAAATTCTCCATGGCTGAGATAATCCACAGTCTCACAGGTGTGACAGATCAATGTGCCGATTAAAACTGGCTGCGCACTACAGAAGTTTTGGCCCAATTTTAGGCCAGGTGTGTCCCTCTATGAGTTTGGGAAGATGTGGCCAGAGTGAGGAATTCCATAAGAGATTTGTTGTGGTTTCTATACTTATGTCTGTGCATCACTGCGACTATTTGTCAGTAGCATCATGGTGATGTTCACATGCTGCACGAGAGCGAGGACCTTTACAACAGAAGTACCTGGTGCATCTGCCTTGTGACGACAACTCTTAAAATGTAAAATAAATAAGAAAGATTGCATTATCATCTGTAGATAAATGTAACGCTTTGTGATCGTAGTCAGAGTGTGAGATTCTTTATCTTTCTTTTCTTTTCATCTCCAACACACCTGCTCCTTAAATGCAACTTCTTTAGACTATACAACATGGCCAATACAGAGTTTGTGGAAACTTTTTCATTTTACGCCCACAATACGTCAGTGTAACACCTTGTTCCAACTGCATCCAGTTCGTACTCTGGTCCGACGTACAAAGACTTTTCAGTCTTTTTGAAAAGTAGAGGCTCTCACACAGCATACCGTCCAGTCCGGCGAGTGGTGTGCCTCTGCTCCTGTCATTTGGATCTTTTCCACTGGAAGGAACTTTTCCCTACCGCCGGAGCACTCTAGAGCTTTTTTGGTGAAGATGTGAAAACAAGAAACAACAAACAAGAAACCAAGTGAGCACTGGTGCATCCGGTGGTTTTCAAAATACAATCATTACGCGACTACTAATAAAACAAATACATCAAACTGCTTGAAATATTCATGACTTTATATTACATATGATGTAAATACATGTCCCGTGCTTATCCATTGTGTGTCAAAAAAAACAAACAGAAAATGATCTTAGGTGAAAAAAGCTCAGAGCAGTGAGCGTGAACCATCGTGAACTCGTGGTCTCGCGATGCCGGCAGTGTCCGTACATACACATGTATAATCCTGTCTCAGTGTGAGTGGCCACTAAACCGGATCTGGATCTGGACTGGAGACAGTTTGAGCCTGGTGTAACAGCTCCTGACCTCTAATAACCTTCCGCTCTCCTGTGACCTTTATAAACCTGCTTTAATCCACTCGTGTTTCACTTTTATAACCGCGCACATGAAAGAAATCACTCTGCGCTCGATCACGTGACACACACACTGTTCTCCACTCACTGCTGCTCTCCACAAGTCTGTGTCGTCTCTGTTCTTCTGCCACATGATGCGACTGTCAGACTAATAATCCTTGTAAATGTCCTTATGTCTGTGGCCTGTTCAGCTTTTGAAGCATCTAAATATTGCAAAAGATCTTAAACTCATCTAGTGTTTTAGTACACTGCACATTGACACAGATGCTATTTAGAAAGGTGTGTTTGAGAATTTGGCAGTGCATCCAACTTTAAGTATGCCAGACTTGAAATTATGTATTGTTCAGTAAATGTAAATTACAATATTTGTTTATGCATAGGCCTTTTATCAAACAAATACAAATCAAAAACACAGCATACCAATAAAAACACTTTAGGCGCTGGGATTGAATAAGAGACTTTAAACTTGAGTCTATAGAGAATCCAAAGTTTTATCTCTCTGTATTACTTTATATAACCGCTGCTGCAGAGTTGAGTTAATGAAACTTATTACCTTGAGTCTGGAGACGGAGCCTGGAGTCATTACAATAATACATTTGACTGTTAGCGTTAGCATTACAGTAAAATAAAATAAAACAGAACACAGTCTAAAACTCAATGACATCATCACTAGTCTGGTCATGGTTAGTCACCTCAGCTGTGACTCTCTGGTGAACATTATTCTGGGAAACGTTGAACAGATGGTTTAGTCTCATGTGTAATTTTAACTATGACCTCATTTACAGTAATGCTCCATGCTGTGACTTCATTAAACACTGGTTGCGTTCACCCGTGACTCACCAGTTAGTTGTAAATCACAGCTGAGAGACCGGATTTTCAGACCATTGCATTATTAAAGCTGGAGACTTTTTGTTGTAGATTTATAAATGTCTTTTCCATAAAAAATATAGAAAGCATAAAGAAAGCATTACATTTCTTAAAGTTAGTCGAATGCAGCGGCCTGATTGGCTGATTGCATAGAGGGATTATCGGTCAATGTCACTTTCGTTATACTGCCATGTCATCTGCAGAAAGATACGCTGTTCGTCTAGTAGTTGGCTGAGAAAACTTCTTTGATAAAAACAGAAAACGGGACGAGAGCAGCTGTTTCAATCAAGTATAAATCGGTCTGATGGATGTCTGGCTCTTGAAGCTTGAGGCCGTTTTTCTCAGCGTTTTTTCACTCACCTGAATGGGTCGTAAAGATGAATTTCATTCACAAATGATGATTTAGCTGCGTAACTTTTTGTTTTCACACAGTGATACTCTTAACAGCGCTGGATAGTGTTGCTGCTACAGCTTGTGTCTCTTTCTGCCTGTACATCCCTTGTCTTCATAAACCTGTTTTTGTTCCTAGTACCTCCTTAGCTTTGTCCTAGTACCCCTAACTACATTAAAATGAGTGCTTCTTTGTGGTATTATATCAATTATTACTGTAGTATTTTGTTGTTATCAGCATAGTTAGGCTCAAGTCCTCTAAAATTATTTAAAACTGACTACAAAAAACATTTTTACATTAAGAAAATATTAAAAAAGCATTTTTTTAAATCTAAAATTGAGCAAGCATTTGTCTCATGCAATGCTTGGGTAGCTCCTGGTCCTCGTGTAACCGGTTCATTACATATATTGTTATAATTACACACAATTTTCTCTCTTATGTTTATTTTACATTTAGGCAGTCACTATGCTGTCATGGTTCGCCCAAGTTTCTTCTTCGGGTGTCATAACTTCCTCTTCCCTTTTTGCAATATCCCATGTTGGAAACAGTTTGGGCCAACTGTAGTAGCACAAGTTGACTTTGTTCACTTTATTGTAATCCAGTTTAAATGGGGACCGCCTCCAAGTGCTCGGCTGTGTCCTGTGGTTCACTCCTGCTCCAACGATCATAAACCAGAAAACACAACACAGATACAAATACACCGGTCACACTCGTATTGGTTTTAGGTTATTTTTCTCCCTCACATTTGAGAAAATGTCCTTTGAAATTACAGCGCTTCATGTAACTAAGTGGATTCAATTGTATAATAAGTGGAAGAATTTTGCCAGTAGTGTCTCTATTTGTTCATTATGTCTCATTGTCAAAATGTCTTTGTCATGTGGAGACCTGCAGAGCTCGGTAAGAGAGAGAATAGAGAGAGAGAGAGAGAGAGGGAGAGAGAGAGAGGGAGGGTGGGTGATAGCATCTGATGAAGTGTGGACAGAAGGGGCTGGTGAATGATGTCTTTGGAGAGGTACAGCCCGATCAATTACACTCAGCCTTCTGACCTATATACACAGAGAGAGAGAAGAGAGAGAGAGAGAGAAAGAGAGAGAGAAGAGAAAAAGGAAGAGGAGAGAGCGAGAGAGAGAGAGAGAGAGAGAGAAATGAGGTGTCGGTCCAATGTTGACAATGGGATTCTCACCTCCTTCACTCTGGAATTGTGGAACTTTAAAGGCTTTTTCACTCCAGGGAGATCAAAAGTTCACTTTTTCATCACATTTACTCCAACTTTCACCATGTATCATGTATCAGTGTGACAATAATCCACTACCGTTACGTGACTTTTTCCAAAACCTTGTGTAAATTCTGTGGTCAAAAGCTGTAATATTCCAGTTCCATTTATGTGACACCATGTCCTCATGTCACATTCAGGACTTTGGTTTATTAATCATTACATTGACAAGTGCCACCGGCTGTTGAAGAAAAGTATTGTGCAGGTTATGCAGAAGACAAATTATTGTATGTGGACATTAAAATCACATTTTAATGCTTAACAAACTTATCACTACTTAAATTCACTGTAATCTCTGTCAAATTGAAAGTAAAGACATTATTGTTTTTTTTTTTTCTTATTTTTGTGTACATTAAGCAAAGACACATCCAAACACATTTTACCGGAGGAGATCTGCATCCTATACTAAAGACGTCGCTGAACTTACACTAGATAAGTTTCTCTTATGAGCCTCTCTGTAGATAAGCTGTCCCACAAAACAAGTTCACAACTGGATCTGTTAACCCTGGATTTTCTCGATGAAGCCGTGTTCACAGAGCAGGGGGCGGGGTCAGCGCAAACTGACCAATCAAAACAGCCTCTGACTTCAAACATGAGGAAACGTCAATCATGAACCCAAAATATAGGCTACAAATTTAAAATCTAAAATCTAATCTAAAGGAAAAGTGGAGTTTGAGCTTCAACTACACTTTTCATTTGGATCTCATGCATCGATAAAACAGACTAAAGCACAAATCACCAAACATTTAACAGATTGAACCATTTGGATTGAACGAGCTGTGTCTTTAGCTCAGACAAATGCCTTTTGTCTGAGTCAAAGTGATGCATAAGACACACAGCCAAATGTGCACAATCAATAGTTTAGTCAGTCATTCATAGGATTCTTCTAAGATCTCATTGCTCCTCTTTATAAATCGCCATGGCTTTTGCATTTCCTCATTTCTTCGCTGTCCTCTCTCTCTTCTTTCTCACTCTCTTCCCAAACCCTGAATGACTCGTCTTCTTAACTTATTCGGGAACTTATCCTGACCCTGAGCAGGTTATGATTTTGCTGCATGTTGCCAGAGATCTACTCCGATCGAGAGTGATCCAGGTTTGTACAAACGCCAGACCAGGTTTAATCCAGAACTTACTTCACTAAGCCCTAAAACGATCTATAGTTGCTCTGATGTGAGATCAAGATTCTGAAACTGCAAGTGCGACATTTCCACCAAGAAGCAACTGATCGAGCCAACGCATGTTTCAAATGCCCAAGTAATACATAAATAATCATCACAGAGACTTAAAAAAACACATTTAGTGAGGTAAATGTTGCTTAGGTCTGCTTTAAACAATGTAAAAATATAATGAAACAATGCGACGTAAATAATAATAAAATAAGTATGGGCCTAAGATAGACCCCTGAGGTACACCTTCATTAAAGCGGATAAACCCCTTGCCTCTTTGTCACATTATTTAAATTAAAATGTTGCTGCTGTTGTTGTGTGTTTGCAGTGAAAGGCTCGTGGTCCTGCTGGTCCTCCTGGTCGCCCTGCTCCGTGGGCTGTGGAGGTGGACACTACCAGAGAACTCGCTCCTGTAACAGTCCCTCGCCTTCCAACGGAGGAGACATCTGCATCGGCCTGCACACGGAGGAGGCCCTGTGCAACACCCACACGTGTGACGGTAACAGAATACTCAAACTTTACTCCTGCTGCACACTCTAATGTTTATGTTTTGTATTGTTTTGGCCTACATCAGAACATCTTAGTGCTAAATATTATGTGATTCATTCAAAAAAGTCGGCTTTTGGGTGAATTTAGTGACTTTTGATGTAAATTATCTTGTGATTAAAAGTGATCTCCTGATTTGACTTGGCCTTTCGAAGTCGTGTATATGGCGAACTCTAAACCTCTCTCACCCCTGTATTTCGGTGTCCCTGTCTCACTTAATTCTCAATTTTTAACCTATTATCTGACAAGGTTAACAATACCCCCGCCTGATTCTATTTGTTTCTAATTTTCTTCTTTTTTTTCTTCCTTTTCACCTTTTCTCACGTTTCTTCTCTCCCTCCCTTCACGTTCTGTCTTCTTTTTACCTCTCTTTCTAATCATATCCTCTTTCCTTCCTCTCTAACTGCCATCCTTTCTCTGTCTTTCTTTCTCTCTCCTCCCCTCTCATTTTCTCTCCCTGTACCTGGTCCTTTCTCACTCCTCCGTCTCCTCCTTCTCTCTCACCTCTTTCTGTCTCCACTCCTCTCTTTCTCCTCCTCCTCCTCTCCCCGAACTTTCTCTCACATCCTGTTCCCATCTCACCCCCTCCCTCTCTCTCTCTTTTACTATTCTCTCCTTCCTCTTTCTCTCTCTTCCTTCTCATCCCCCCTAACTCTCTCTCTCTCCTAACTTTTTCTCTCACCCTGTCCCCTTTAACTTCTCTCTCTCTCTTTTTTATCTGTCTCCCCCCTTCATCTTTTCTTTCTCCTCTCCTCAAACTGTCTCTCACCCTGTTAACCTCTCACCTCTCTTTCTTTACTCTCTTTCCCCTCACCTCTCTTTCTCTCTCTCTCTCTCTCCCTCCTCCCCTCTTCTGTCTCCACTCACCTCTCTTTTTCTCTTTCATCTCCTTCTTATCTCTCCTCTAACTTTCTCTCTCACCCTGTTCCTCTCTCACCTCTCTCTCTCTCTGTCTTACTCCCCTCTCTTTCTCTCCTCTCTGCTCTCTCTCTCACCCCTCCTCTCTCTCTCTCACCCTGTTCCCCTCTGACCTCTCTCTCTTTTACTCTCCTCTCTCTCCCTGTCTCTCTCCTTCACTTCCTCCTTCTCTTCTACCCTAACTTTTTCTCTCACCCTGTTCTCCTCTCACCTTTCTCTCCTCTTCTGACCACTCTCTTTCCCCTCACCCCTCTCTCTCCTCCCTCTCTCTCATCCTGTTCCCCTCTTACCTCTCTCTCTTTTACTCTCCTCTCCTCCCTCTCCCTCTCTCCTCCCTCCCTCTCTCTCTCTCTCCCTCACCTCTCTGCCAATCTGTTCCCACAAGAACACTGAAATATGCATGAGTTCTGCTAATCCACACGAGCCTGAACTTCCCTGTCATCTCCCATAATAATATTTCACCGCGCAGGGCCCCGGCTTTTCAATATCCCGCCGCCGTATTGCGCTTTTTAATCTTCCGCCGTTTCATTTTCGCCGAGCAGAAAAGCAGAAGGGACAAATAAGCATTGTTTTGGCGTTGTGTCGGTCTTGTAGTCGGGAATTCAAAGCGTTTTTTTTTTTTTTGTGAAGGTTTTTGTGGCGGTGTAAATTAGTTCAGCTGTCAGTCAGGCGCACGCTGCATCCTGAAGCACCTGTCGTGTAATTATGGACAAACAAATGTGAATAGGGTTGGTGTTTGTAGATAAATGTTGAGAGGACAGTTTAACCTCACAGCGACAATGTCCTGGGGGTGTCTTTAGAATTGTGACTTTGTTTAGTTCTGTCAGTCAAGTGGAATTTTGTGGAGATGGACTTCTACTGACCATGTGCTATTAATATATAGTCAGACTTGCTCTTAATTTGTTTTGTTTTGTCCACATGACAAAAGTGTTAAAACTAAACCTTCTAAACCTTTTGCACATTGAGCCTGTGGCCCTGATCACAAATGAGAACTTTCTAAAGAAATATAGAATTTTATCTCCATCTACATTTTTTTGGTAAAGGATTGGTAAAGCTGTTGTTGACAGCTGATACCTGAATGACACTAGCTTTAGCATATTTTGGGTTTTGACCTAATTCCTCTTCAAAAGCTGAAGGTAACTGAGGTAAAAAAAATTTTATTAACCTAAAATTAAGCGGAGCCTATACAAAAGTTTATAAAAGTTTTGAACTTTGGGGGATTTATTTATTAATACTGTTCAGAGTAGAAACTGAGTCTGATTCATCCCAGAGATTTGACTCTAAAGAAGAAGGCTACAATGTTCTTTTTATCTTTTTATCAGGTGCCTTATAGTTTGTTTTTATCAGATATTGAACAAAAAGGGAAATTATACTTTTGAGAAAAAATGGGACGGCCCTCTGGAGGGACGATGGAATAAGAAGGGTTAACTATACCACGTCAAATGAGATAATATGCATTTAACTTTTTTAAAGTTTAGAGGTAACATAAGTTAGTCAGCAGTTGTCCTCGTACCTCTGGTTGGGAAACACGGGGCACGGCCGGGCCTTCTGTGTGGAGTTTGCATGTTCTTCCCCGTGTTTGGGTGGGTTCCTCTGGGCACTCTGGTTTCCCACCAACCAATAACATGCATGTTAGGGTAATACCCTCCAGCTACGGTAGTCCTGCCCAAGCCTAGCAACAACATCTGGAGATGTGTCTGTGGCGATCACTGCTCCTGAGGAGATGTCACAGAGCATTGAAGGATGGTCAAATGCAGAGACAAATTTCCTACGGGACAATAAAGTGTACCTTAACCTAACCTTAACACAGCTAAAGGAATCACTTTTCATGGAAACAAACAGGAGAACAAATAACAGACCATTATGTGGTGATGTTAGCCTGCACATGCAGATTTTTATCTTTCTTTGTAGTGCATCTCAAACTCACAGCTCGGAGGCCAAATGCAGCCCTTAAAAAGCTTGTTTATACTTGACGCTTTGGCGAGGACACGCCCCTTAAAGCCCTGCCTGCGAGAACCATGTTTTCCACATTAACGTCAGGGGAAAATTTGTGAAAACTGGGTCCACTCGGAAATGTAAGGTTATTGTCCCCGTAGGGAAATTTGTCCTCTGCATTTGACCCTCCTTCAGTGCCTCTGGGCATCTCTCAGGAGCAGTGATCGCCGCAGTGCAGCGCTCAGGACCCATCTCCAGATGTTGTTGTTAGGAGAGAGAGCTGCCATTGAAATGAACATTTCAATGGCAGCTCTCTACTGCCTCTACAAGCAGCCTCTGTCAGACTATCAGTGTCTGCGTTGCTTTAGTTTATCCACTTTTATACAAACGTGCAGGAGGCAAATAACAAGCTTCTGATGATTTCTAATTAGTATTGGCCTGGCAGTAAACTGCACATAAAATGAAATGTGTTTTTTAATGTATTGTTTTGAGTGCTTATTTCATTTCAGTTGTCTATAGATATTCTAAATGACTGGATTATAGCAAATTACAAACAGAAAATGTTCCTGGAGAGGTCAGTCTGACCCTAGTTACTTACTTTTATATCTTTTTTTGTTTTTAAGAATATGAACTATATAATATAAGACAATCTAAAAGAACGACACATCTTAGTCTATGAAGCTGTTTTTCCTCTTGACCCACTCTGACTTTGAGTATTTTGACCTGAGCGCCAACTGAGTTTTAGACCTCTGAATTATTTAGACAGAAAAACTGCTTTTATCCAAGTCTATTTTTGATCAGAAAGTTGAAAAAGTTAATGCTACCTTTGCCTGGATTTAGCTTGGACTTTCTGTTTCCTCTTAAGAATATAAACATTTGTAACCACCAATGCAAGCGATGTTGCATATCATAAGTTTCAGCTTTTTAAACCCTTTTTGGTGAAAGTGTAGTAGTTTAAAGTTGAATCAAAACGAGGTACTGCACCTTTAACTGACAGATGAAACAAGTCTATAATGTCGTATTTACATCTTCAATACTCAAACGACTCAGACGACTTCCACCTGCAGCTTCATTGATCCTCCGTCTCTCTCAAACTTGCCAATCTTTTTGCATTTGCCCAGGCTTCTCTTTTACATATTTACATCGTCAATGACAAAAGTCATTTCAAACAGAGCTATCCCCGCCGGAGTAATTGCAGTTATTGACAGGCAAACGGCTGGACATCCGTGGGGTCCTGAGCGTCTGTTTCCTCAGTATAATTACGTCCACAGCTTGTGTCAATCACGGAGAAATTCAAATCGGGTCATTTGATTAAACTGGAGCCGTAATGGCCGACAGTGAGGCTGGGATTACGTGGGCTGAATGCTAACAAGCCTGCGTGTTTTTTTCCTGTGGGGGCTCAAATAAATGAAAATAAATGAAGCAATTAAGGCGGCCCATCGTAATGCACGGTTATTAAACATGTGGCAGGATATGGAAGTAGACTTGTGCCCAAAACATTTGAAAACAGATTCAGAGATGAGATGAGTGACCTATGACTATGAAAGAGTAGGTTGTCAGTTGTATCATAAACTGAAAACAGGCTTATTTTGGCTATTCAAGCTTATTACAGATCATTACTTAATTATATTATACTGAGTTCATCTACATTTTAAGCCTACACTCCTCGTCGTCTCTTTGAAGCTGTGGCTCTCTTATTACAGTGACAGAAATCCTAAAATCAAATAGATTTTTTACATTCAGGCCAATGTGGTGTCCAGAAAGTTTGCCTCCTGTTCGCCAGGTGTGAAAGTGGCTCTGTTTAGAGCATATTGTACTGTTTTTTATACCACACACCTGTGGGTGAATTATAAGAAGGCAAGCCTACCGAGACTAAAACTGGCCTATAATGATGCGCTAAGGATTTTGTTAAAAAAGCCCAGATGGACCAGCGCTAGTGAACTCTTTGTATCCAACAGAATTGATACACTGCAGCTATCTTAAGAAAGCTAATGTATAAATTTATGTGTCGGTTGAAAATCTCGGTAAATTGGTGATTTTATTGTTGGCCAACACTGGAAACAGTGATATTCATTTTACATCTGCCCTCTGGAAACACTGGTACAGCAGTCTGCTGCAGGTTCTTTGTGTGGGTTAATAAAACAATGTCATCTTTCATGTCCAAACATTTACACTAGTTTCAATGGTGAGTAAGGATGGGACGAGACAGAATTTTCATGAGAAGATAAGTGCCACGACTTTGGGTCTACGAGATCAAGACGAGATTTTGAAATAATTTACACTGATGGTTTTGATTCAGAACTTTAACAAAGCAAATTGCAAAATTCATTCTTTTATCATTTGTTTTTGTATTATGAATCATTGTTAGATTCCATTATGTCTATTACGTTTTAGTCTTATTTGAATGCAGTGGTGCCTCCTGACTCATTTCTTTTGGGGTAATATGACCTGTGCATAGGCTGTTATCAAAGCCCAATGCCTATAATAATTATATGGTCTAATCAACCAACATAATATAATTTTACACTACGAGGTGGCATTAACATGCTTAGAACACCTCTTTATAAGACCTTGTGTTTCTTATAACAGCTGAACTAGCTGGTGTTATGTGTGTGGAAGGTTCTGCAGTGAGACAAGCTCAGACTGTGGACTCGGAGCAGCGTCAGACTGAAGGTAAAGAGTCAGGTCCTGGTTTGAACTGGACCAAAGACTATCTACACCTCCTGCTTTCACTGCAGCGTCAAGCTCTGTCCACTCTGTCCACACGTCCACGCTGCTAACATAAGAACGTAAAGACATATTTGACGATTTCAGCAGAGTATTGAAAGTCAATTAAAGAATCTCATAGAAAAACTACACGACTGTTCTGAAGGTTTTTGTCTCATCTCTGCAACTTCAACGAGGTGGGATCTAAGCATTGTTTTGCAAGTCTCCAGTAAATTCAAGTCTTTGCCCTTGAGCCTACGTCAAGAGAAACAATTTCAACTTTAATTCAAGTCAGTGCCCCTCAAGTCCAAGCCTATTTCAAGTCTTTAATTTCTGGTGCAAGACACAAATACTTCTGCAAACACTATGCACGCAGTCCATGCTCATCCAAACTACTTCCTAAACTTTTTTACACGTGCAGCTAGAAACAGATCAAGAACAAAGCAGACCAATCCTACGGTGTTTTGACTTCTGAAATCTTCAATATGCCTTTAAGAAGCTTATCAGTAACAATCTGGGTCTTTCTCTTCTTTTGGGTCTTGTTTCAGAGGTGTATTTTACTCTGGGAAACGCGATAATGTGCTAAATAACTCTGCTTTGCTTTTAGATCTCCACTGAGTTGTCAGATTTTTAAATGAAGATAAACTTCAGTCTTTACTGTGGACGTCAGTCCTAACAGGTTTTCTGCTGCACAGATCTGGGATTTTCTGGTGATGGAAGAAAAATGTTTTTTCTTTGTTACATTGTTGGATTAACTTCATGTCTCTCTCTTTCTTTTTTCTCTCCCCTGTCTCTCCCTCCTCCTTTTTCGGTATCTCTCTCTCCTTTTTCTAACTTTCCTACGGTCTCCTTGCTCTTGCCTCTCTTTCTCTATCTATCTTTTTCTCTTCTTCCTCCCCTCTCTTTCTTTTTTCCTTCTGTCCTTTCTCCCTTCCCTCATCCTCCTCTCTCTCTTTTTTCCCTCTTTCTCCCTCCCCCTCTCTCTCGTTTCGCTCTTTCTTTTTATCCCCCTTCTCTCCCATTCTCTTTCTTCATATCTCTCTCTCTCTCTCCCACACTCTCCCTCCCTCTCACCATCCTTCTATTATCTCTCTCTCCCCTTTCTCACTCTCTTTCCCTCTCTCTCTTTTCTCTCTCTTCCTCTCTTTTACTCTCCCTCTTTCTCTCTCTCTCCCCCTCCTCAATTCTTTCTTGCCCTCTCTCCATCCTTTCTCTCTCCCTACCCCCTCTTTGTCTCTCTCTCTTCCTCCTTGCTATCGCTCTCCCTCTCTCTCCCTGTCTTCTCTTCTTTCTCTATCTCTCCTCCCTCTCTTCCTCTTCCTCTTTCTCTCTCCCTCTCTTCTCTCTCTCTCTCTCCCCCTCTCTCTCCTCACTCTCCCTCCCTCCCCTTTTCTCTCCCTCCTCTTCTCCCTCCCTCTCTCTCTCTTCTCTGTCGCTCTCTCTCCCTCTCTCTCTTTCTCTTCTTTCTCTCCCTTCCTCTATTCTCTCTCTCCCCCTCTCTCTGTCTCTCTCCCTCTCTTTCTCTTCCCTTCTCTCTCTTCCCCTCTCTCTCTGAACTCCCCCCTCTCTCTCTCTCTGCCCCCCCCTCTCTTTCTTCCCTCTCTCTCTCCCTCCCTCTCTTCCCCTCCCTCCCTTCTCTCTCTCTCTCTCTCCTCCCTCTCTCTTCTTCTCCCCCCCCCCCTCTCTCTCCTCTCCTCTCTCTCTCTTCTTCCTCTCTCTCTCTCCCTCTCTCCCTCCTCTCTCCCCTCTCTCTCTCTCTCTCTCTCTCCTCTCTCTCTCAGGCGGTTGGATGGCCTGGTCTCTGTGGTCGGCCTGTGATGACTCCGGTCTGCAGATGAGGAGCAGAGTGTGTGGTTCTCAGAATGGGACTCCGTGTGTGGGCAACAGCACTCAGAAGAGAGACTGCAACGAGATCCCAGGTCCGACTCACACACTCAAACACAAAACACACTTAAATGTTCTGCTTTTGTAATTTTAACACCTTTACAGTCAGAAAACACCGTCTAACATCATCTACATGTGAAATCTGTCCAGTCATTACAATCAAAAATCTACATTACACCTCATTTTGTGTACATCATTGTCGTATGTCTCTGTTTCTACATGTCTAGTCTGCTTCAATGAAATAACACAAACATTTATTTAGGAATTAATAGGTTGCGTCTACATTCAAGATTACGTCCAGATGGGGTGGGGAGAGCAAGTTTGTCTATTAACTATATATCTATATGTTAACAAAACACCGTTTTGTTAACATCTTTAACAAAACAGTGTTTACCTTCCTAAAACTTTGCACATGGTTAATATCGACATGTATTTATTTGTAGTTGCAATTACGACTTAAAAAACACTTCTTACAAACTGCAAAGTGAAACTGGAGAGGACCACCCAAAAACAGCTAATCAGTGCGCAGCATTCGGCTCTGGATGAGACGAATAAAACACTTTCTGTGTTTTAAAAGAATTTCTCTGCTACACTGCAGCACATTTACACATGATAATAACAATTTGGACTTATATCCACACTAATGTAATGTTCTGAATGTTTTCAACTCTTTGGGTTTCTCAAAATGACCAGCTTTATTTTGGACAGGAAACAGAAAATGCAACAAAAAATGTACGCTAGCTTGTTAACACAACTTTTCAGTGACAGTATTTGGTCTTTGCGGCTCAGTTTTTGCACAAAACAGCCTGAAATAGACACAAATGTGTCTGTGTTATGTACTTGTGACGTGATGCTCTGTGCTGGGCATGTGGGTCACTTTGTTTCACATCTCGTTCACACCAGAGACGAGCTGGAGTTGCATGTTTTGTGTAATGTGAACATGAACAAATCAGAATTGAGAATCCGACCTGCTGCGTGAACATAGCCTAAGTCAGTGTAAGCGGCTCCTTACCTCTAATGAACATCCTCTGACTCTTATTGCTCAAGCCTCAATCATGTGACACTCACCTCTATAGAAATTCCAGTGACTTCTGTATGTGATGTTTTTGTCTCTCCTGTGACAATAATCATCACAAAAAGTCTTTATGTGTGTGCTGCTTTTTGGATTTCTTTAAAAAATCCCAAAAGATTTAGCGCGCAGTCGGCTTTACCTTGCTTAAACGACACCTAAAGTCAACATTTGGTTTAAAATCCACATTAAACTATCATTGTGCTCTCTCACTTCACAAACTTTTACTCTCCGTCCTTCAAAGCGCCGCGTTTGACTGAGCACATTTTACGTCCTTCTCCCAAAACTCCTCAAGGATCCAGAGTGAAGGTGCCATTCACTTAACACCGTGTGCAAAGGACCATGGGACAGGCCGCGTTATTAGCAGAGCCGCGGGCGCCGGGCAAGGACTCATGCAAATTAACTACCAAAACACAGAGGGGACACGCACATCTCATTCTCCCAGAGTAATTGGACTCCACGGGCTTATAATAAAGTTTAGTGCGCGTAAAACAGCAGCAAACATCGTATGGAGAGTGTCAGCAGTTAGCTTCAATAACAAGACAGACTGGGGTAATTATTATTTTAGACTCCTATGGATGTCCAAGTTTGACCAGTCCATTTTCTAGTTTTGGAGACTCAGATAAACAGATGTAAGACTCATGTTACGCACAAACACATCTGAGTTTGGTCGCGTTAATAAGCTGCGTTTGCTTTCTGGAATGAGATGATTCCGTTATAATAGGCAGGATCTTTTTTCTTTTAATAAACATTGTGCTTTGCCTTAAATATCTAAAAGGAAACTTCACACATTTTCAATCTTATCTGGTGATTTGTATTTGTGTTTAAGCCCATTCACTTTTTGTCTTACAACCAGAAGTGCTTTTAAGCAAACTTAACTTTTAGTTGCCAAAGATCTGTTATAAATATTATTGAGAATGTTGTGACGTCATGTTAACACAACCTATTCAACATTATTAAGAACTATAAGACTTTTTTTTACATGATCAAGCTATCATTGATATCATATTAGATGTTGAAAGACGTATCTACTATGTTAATAACGTACCATGTGCACGATTCTACCCCTTTTAGTGTGTCTATTATGCGACATTTCAATATGACGGTGTGAAAAATGTCAAATAGAAACAGTATTTTCTTAGCGCCTATAGACAGGTGTTTTGGTTGAAGCCAAGTGAGGACATTTTCTTTGGATTTAACAGCTAAGTTTAGGTCTGAAGTTACAAAATGCATAAGTGTATGTCTGGGTCTTGGAGTTGTTTATGGATTAAGATTAGGATTATAGTATTGTTCTTAGGTAATAACACATCTTTATATCCATCAAAGAAATTAACTGGGGCAGCACATTTATCGGAGATAGACAAAAAAGGAGAAATTACATGGTATAAAAAAACGCATTGTAAAGAGGGATTATCGATCAATGTCACTTTCCGCTCTACTGCATGTCACCTGCAGAAAGAGATGCCGTTCGTCTAGTTGGCTGGGGAAACGTCTTTGATAAAAACAACAAAACAGAACAGAAGTTGTTTGGATCAGGTATGAACTGGTCTGAGAGACAACTGGCTCCTGAAGTTTGAATTGGTGAATTTCATTCACAAGTGTTGATTTAGCAGCATAACTTTTGTTTTCGAACAGTGATAAACTCTTGTAGTTAACGGACAACAGCACTGGCGAGTGTTACTGCTACAGCTTGTGTCAATCAGCTGCAGCTCTTTCTGCTAGCCAGTTCTCTAAACAAACACATTTCTGTTGCGGAAATATTAATAGACTTAGTAATATCATCTAAACTTAAACTGTTCAGATCTGCTGGGTCCACGTGGTTTCATCAATGTTTTTATATAACAAGAATCATAAGATGTGAAATACTAAGATAATGAACATAACAATCTCATTTACAATTTGTGAATCTGTATATAGCACTTTTTACAGATTGAAAAAATCTGAAAAGTGCTTTACAAAGGCCAAATTCCATAGAGTCAAAAAAAAGTAGTTTTGGTGTCCTGTAGCTGCAGCTTTGTCCAACAGCACCACTGACAGGTTCTCTGGGTAAAGGAAATACATATGCAGGCATGAGTACAGTAGCATAACAGCACAGACAAGACATAGTACAAATGGTCACTCAATGTAAGATTTGGGCAGAGAAGAAGTGATGCAGATGCAATATTAGTATTCACTCAACAGAATCAGGATCTGCTTAATCTCAAAATGTGAGTCTATACTGTACATTCATTTCAGTTATAACAAAGCAAATAAGTTCTTGTATTAGTCAATCTGTCATTTGCGAACACTTCCATTGCTAAACTACATAACACTTTATTCCGTATCCGCCCCAAAATCTCATTTACTACCAAAAACCTACAGTAAATTAAGTACAAAAAAACCCTAAATGACATTGTAAGGCTTTAAAATGAGTGGTGCTGATTGTGATGCTGCAGACACAGGCCTCTGGGGAACAAAACAGGGACAAAATGCTAAAGCGTCAGCTGCATAGCAAGTGTTCAGGGTCAAAGGTCAACCACACATCTGTCAGTTCAACTAATGAGAATAATTAGGCCCGTCATTATTATTTATGTAATGTACCGACACAGGTGTATTTTTGTGTTGAAATGATTTTGTGAAATGATAAGCGTTTGCTGGTTGTGAGCCTAGAACAAGAGAAGAGATGAGAATAAATAAAAAATAAAAATATATCTTTAATATTATGTTTAGAATTGAACTTAAATTAAAACGTAACATAAAAAGTGTGGATTTGCAAGCATGACAAACCGTCGTAACAGAGTCGCAGTGACACAAAAACATGAGAGAAACAACAAAAAATCTCAGACGAAAATCTTTACTCTGGTCACGCCTCCTTGAACTCGTAGAGGGGCACATGGGCTTAAAATCAAGCTTAAAAAAGCATAACTTGATATAAAGACTTGAAACTAAAATCACTTGACTTGGACTTGAAACCAAACATTTGGGATTACTTGAGACTTGCAAAACAATGGCTTAGTCCCAATATCCATTTCTCCTGGTTTATCCAAAGTTGGGTCGTTGAGGCAACAGTCTGAGCAGAGAGGCCCAGACTTCCCTATCCACACACACACTTCCTCCAGTTCATTTGGGAGAATCCCGAGGCGTTCCCAGGCCAGTCGAGAGACATGGTCCGTGCAACATGTCCTTGGTCTACCTTGACGTCTTTTCTTGGTTGAATATGCCTGGAATACCTCATCAGACAGGATTTGTCTAGATGGGATTTGGAACAGATGCCGGAGTAACTTCAGTGGGTTCCTCTCGACGTGAAGGAGCACTGGTTCTATGCTGAGCTTTTCCCATGTGACTGAGCTCTTCACCCTATCTCTAAGGACACCCTGCAGAGGACAAGTACTACTTGTACCCACAATCTTGTCATTTCAGGCATTACCTAAACCTCATGATCATAGCTGAGGGCTGGAACGTAGATTGACCGATAAATCGAAAGATTTGCCTTTCACCACAACAGTCCGATACAGTGTTTTCAATTACTTACTCCCACCTCTGACAACTCTTTCCAAAACTATATGCATTATTTGTAAACTCAACAATCATCCTAATTCAATTTGCTAAACTGTCTTAAACACTCACACATATCTCGACTTTCCATCAGTCATATGCATGTCCTGTATGTTCTTGTATGTTCTTGTATGCTGTTCTATGTTGTTTGCCCCTCGCGTGTTGCCGTCTCGTGTTGCATGTCTGTCTGACCCGTATCCTCTCCTCTCCACAGTCATTCTTCCCGCCTCAGGCTTCGATAAGGACCAGCAGTGCGGAGGTGAGCTTCACACACTGATCTCCCCTTTGTTTTCTGTCCTAAATGTTCAATATCTGTGTGTTTCTGCATGTCCACTGTCTCCATAGCTCTCACATGCTTAAACTTTATTAGCTATTTCAAATTAATAACACCAGCTGCTTTTTACCTTCTAAGAAACTAAATTATGTAAAGCAAAGCCAGACTTGAAGAGACGTATCCCTGCTTTTGTCTCCGGTATATTAGACTATTGTAACTATCACATTGTCTTAACACTGGCTTCAGTGGCTCAGAGAATAGACTTTAAAACAGCTCTGCTTGTGTTTAAGTCTCTCCATGGACTAGCACCAAAGTACTACTCTGACATGTTAGTGCTGCATGAACCATCTCGCACTCTGAGGCCTCAGGGACCGGCCTCCTGCTGGTGCCAGAGTCAGGACTAAACATGGACCAGAGTCAGGACTAAACAGGACCAGAGTCGAGACTAAACACGGACAGAGTCAAGACTAAACGGGACCAGAGTCAGGACTAAACGGGACCAGAGTCGGACTAAAGCGGACCAGAGTCAGGACTAAACGCGGACCAGAGTCGGACTAAACGTGGACCAGAGTCGGACCAAACGGGACCAGAGTCAGGACCACGACCAGAGTCAGGACAAACGGACCAGAGTCAGGACTAAACACGGACCAGAGTCAGGACTAAACACGGACCAGAGTCAGGACTAACACGGACCAGAGTCAAACGCAACAGGACTAAACGGAACCAGAGTCAGGACTAAACGCGAACCAGAGTCAGGACTAAACATGGACCAGAGTCAAGACTAACATGGACCAGAGTCAGGACTAAACAACCAGACACGGACCAGAGTCAGGACTAAACGTGGACCAGAGTCAGGACTAAACACGGACCAGAGTCAGGACTAAACACGGACCAGAGTCAGGACTAAACACGGACCAGAGTCAGGACTAAACATGGACCAGAGTCAGGACTAAACGTGGACCAGAGTCAGGGACCATAACAAACGGACCAGAGTCAGGACTAAACGTGGACCAGAGTCAGGACTAAACATGGACCAGAGTCAGGACTAAACATGGACCAGAGTCAGACTAAACACGGACCAGAGTCAGGTAACTAAACATGGACCAGAGTCAGACTAAACTGGACCAGAGTAGGACTACTGGACCAGATCAGTAAACATGGACCAGATCAGGTCTAACACTTGCGACATTAAGAACAGACTCACGGACATAAGACTAACATTATTTTTAATAATCTTGCATTGTATTGTGCTTTTAATGCATCCCTTCCTGGTTTGTAAAGCACTTTGAATAACACTGAGTACAAATCCTAGCTGTATAAATCTGCCTTAAACACACTCACAGCAGCTGCAGATGTTTTTGTGTCATTTCGCTCTGTGTGTAGTGAGCTGTAGGAAAAGTCTTGACAGAAATCTCACAGTGGTTTGTGGAAAAGGGCAGTGCTTGTCAGAGAAACGCTACAACAAAAGCGCACAAGCGGAAAGTGGATGTTTTTGGGGATGTTTCTGTCAGGCAGCGAAAGAGGAGAGAAAATTGAACTGTGCAGAGACGTTTATGTACTGTATTTATGTTTTTATATTAAAGGAGATCTACTGTTCATGAATTTAGAATGAAACTATGACATATGTAGATCAATAATTCACATTTTGTCCACTACTTTTCCTTCTTTGAGTTGATTTGCTGTGTTTGTGTATTTCCAGCGTTCACCTCGATCCACCTGATTGCGACGGGCGTGTCCTGCTTCCTGGGGGCGGGGCTTCTGTCCTTCCTGGTTTACGTTTACTGTCAGCGCTTCCACAAACCCTCGCAGGAGTCGGCCGTGATCCACCCGACCACGCCGAACCACCTCAACTACAAAGGCAACACCACGCCCAAGAATGAGAAGTACACGCCCATGGAGTTCAAGGTAATCACAAGTCTTTAAGGATGAAGTGGGGCATAAGTCGCATTCTTAGACAAATTCTAGCAGGGCTGTAAACGACTTGGCCAACTTTCCATCGACAAATTAGCACTTTCTTTTAAAGATTTTATATTTTTCCACCATCTGACAAAATATATTGTTAAACTCCTGGAAATGTTATAGATAAAAAGAAAATGTACAGTCAAATCAGCCATTCTGGGGTGAATCACTCACTTTGTAAAAATACCGATAACATTCTACAAATTCTAATAGATGTTTTAATGAGCTCCGTCTAAGCTTTTTTAAATCAGTTATAGGTCCCTAAAACTAATTTCTAAAGAAAAAAAAAAGAAAGAAAATGGCCTAAAACTAAGAATGTCAAGATTAAAGTCCCAAAATGCTGCATTTCATACAGAGCTGGTAAACTGGACAGTGCTGTAGAACTAAAAGTGAGAGACAGGCAGAGTTTGGGGGTAACGAGCAGTATGATTGGTCAGAACAGATACTGTATGAGCAAGAGAGAAGTCCAGCGTGATGTCATATACAGTATAAACCACAAATGTCACCGGCCACTGCAGTTTGTGAGTCTTTTGATGAGAAAGCTGCAATAGGTTTTAACTTAAAACTAAAATTGTGGTCCAATCACGCTGACAGACGGCAGGTAACGTCTGAATCAAAACGCAGATGGCAGCTCCGGTGGATGTACGTGTTTCTGCCTCTGTTGATTCTGTTTTAGCAAAGATACAGAGTATTTCTTTTTAGAAAGAAGAGCAGAGAGGTGTGTGTGTGTGTGTGTGTGAGACACATGTTCTGTCCCACGCACATATTGGATACCTCATTATGATTCATTGCTGTGACTGGTTAAGCACAAATAAGGTCGGCTACCCACCCAATCGGCTCGCAGGTATTTCATTAAACGTTCCACCTTTTCCCCAACGCTTTCAGCGAGTGACGTTCCATAAGGGTTATGTGGAAGAATCAGATCAGGTTACCAGACCCATAGACAAACACATTCTATAGGCTAATACAATTTAGTACAGATATAGGGCAGCCTAAATGTCAGTAGCTCTCCACCACCTTCCAAGTACTCCAACATTTTAGATCAGACATTTTTGATTACTCAAACTGTATGTATCAATGAACATTTCTACTGTAAATGTATCTTTAGATACTAATTGTGCACACATCTAAATGGATATTGGCTGATATTTCCTTTGGCATCTTAACTGTGCCATTTAACTTTTTTTAACCTCTAAAAGAGTGGCTCACTTTCAGTTTTGTGTTGCTAAAGTAGTTCTCCTGGTGAAAAAGATTAGATTAAATAGACTCTTGTTGTAATATAAGCCACTAATAGAAATGATCAAATGTAAAATGTATAAATTAGTTTCAAAATGGAGGTAAAAACATAAACAGAAATGTAAATGGCTAAACTGGGATGAAATCAGACTGTGTTTTCTGTCACTTGTCATCATTAGATTGACAAGTTTTACAATGTATAACTTCTTATTATTTCAGCAAAAGTATTAATAACGACCTCTGGCATAAACACATAATGATCATTGAGCAGATCATTTCTTCATACGTCGCAGTTGATAATGTCACATACAGTGTAATTCTCTTCACTCGTGCTCTGTGCGTGAGCCTGTTTCAGCCTGTGTCAGTCTCACTCTGCAGCTCTGACACCTCCTTCACCTCTGTGTGTGGTGTCGACTCTTCTCATTATCTCTAACGAGTCCTGAACACGACACATGAACTCAAGCTATGTTTATCCATCTCTCTGCAGCTCCATGGACCAGGACTCTGTCATTACACAATCTCAGTCTAGGGATGAGTTCTGCACAAATGCAACTCAAACATGAACTACAGCTAATATGCTATAAATATCTTAATTTAGTTGTATGAGTTCACCATTTGTGAAAACACAATTAGCTGTTAAAGGCCCATAATGTAACTTCTGAGCCAAAAATAGACTTGAACTGAAGCATTGACTAAAAACATTAAAAACACAACTTTGAGCAGGCTTGCATTTTCTAAAAATGTACTTGCTTGTTAGCATAATAATTTTGTTTCTTCTTTAGCTATACATTTCCACAGTATTACGTCATGTAGAAGGTCGCAAAGTAATGTTTTAACATTCAATTCCCTGGCAATACATTTGGTTATTCACCTCCAGAAAGTTACCTTAGGCCACTTGAAAGGAACCATGTGTTAGATTTTGTGGTAAACATGCTCAAACTTATTTGAGCATGTAACTTATAGTAAACTTATTTTTACTGAAAGTATGTCTAATGGTACGTTCACATCGGACAGTGTCTTTGCGTTTTTGCGTCCACTTTCAATGTTAAGTCAATGTAAACCCGCGTCTTGAGCGTAAGTGTATTGGCGGCGCGTATTGGCGTCGGGGGTGTCCGTTGACGCACGTTTCTGCGTCTGAAAACGTGGCGTCTTGCGGAGTGGAAGCTCAAACCTGCGACAGATGCAACTTCGCTGAACTCTGCAGCCACCGCACGAGTTGGGAAAATCCATCTTTAGACGTGTTGGAAGTCGGCATCAACCAATCAGAGACTACACTCCTGTAACATGCTGTTCTCCTCTTACATCAAGGGGAAAGGACGACTGTTTACTGAAGTCTTTTATAACTTTTTTAACGAAAGGTCGCTTGTTCGGGGGCTTTTTTCAAAGGCTTGGTCGTTCGTTGCTCTGAAAATCTGGAGACACGGCAAAACAAACAACAGAAGACATGATCTGGACTGACAACTCGCTTACATAGATCTATTAAAAATGCTCATTGCCGTGTTTAAACCTGCTGTACGACCGGAGGAACCGAGGAGGCCAGAGACAGCAAAAGGACCCTGCCTGGAGGAGGAGAAAGTTGTGCGATCGGGTAAGCTCCATTGGGGCATTTTGTACGCTTTTTTTGGGCGTCAGCTTCGAAAAGGTTCTGCGTCAAAATACGCTTTTACTCGCAAATTTTGATGCAAATACACTGTCCGGTGTGAACGCAGCATAAGTTATTCTTAATTTTGGGTTTGGTTGTCAGGAAGATTATCCAATCAGAAAGCAGAATGAGCTCACATGACTCTTTCATTTGAGTTACCAGTTTGGTTTCTTTGAGCCTGAAGCTGATTCCACACAGTTCTCATTAGGCTCCACCCACATTATGTAAAAACGTTATTCTTGGGACAATGACTCTAATGTTATTATGGCACATTTTATAAACACTTGGGTTTTGTTAGTTTTGCTTTGATAGCAAACCTCGCTCTGGAAATTGTTAAATGACAAAATTAACTATTTTGGCTTTTCAAGCTTTTAAAACTGCAAAAACAAGGTTCCAATTTGTCCATTCAGACGTTTGATGAATGAGGCTCAGTGTTATTTATCCACAACACATTCACACAAAAGCCTCATGTAGGTCAGTGGGACAGTTTTAGCACCGCTCTGTCATTACCTGTATTAAGAACAACACGTGATCGCAGAGCTAGCGTCAGAGCTACATCCGCGTTCGCCCACCTCCTCAAAACAATTCATCCCCGCCGCCGCCGCCGCAGCCTTTTCAGCGTCTCTAACATGATTACTGCTGCTCTCTCTCTGCAGATGGATTACATTAGACTAAGTGCTTCACCTAATGCCTCCTGTTACACTCACACACAAGCCAATCAGAATGAAAAGTCTGTCTCCTCTTTATGCACACAGCAGCAGCAGCAGGAAACATGAGGCCTGACATGAGCTGAAATACGTCTGGTTAATTGTGATGGTTTTGAATACACTTCCTGTTGTAACCTTGAGGCGAATGTTTATTTTGGGAGGTTTTGCTGAAAGCTAACAAGTAGAAAAGTATGTATTCTATGTCCAGAGTCAGTACCGTCACACCATTCCACTGGACTCAAACTCACGCCTAGGGGGCTAAATGCACTGTTATTGATAGAGTCACCAATAAAATGCCATTAAGTTTTTAACTACAGGTCCCACAATGCACTGCAAAAATGCACTGGAATGCCGCAAATTATATTTAAAAAATTGCAATTTGCTATTGTACCTTGCACAGGCTGGCATAGACTTGTTTCATTATGCATCTATTTCAACAGGTCAGATTTGATGTTGCTAAAGTAACAATCTTGGGAAGTCCTTGGAGACGATTGTTGTAATTTTGGGCTATGCAGAAATAAATTGATTTGATCTTGCACACTGCACGCCAAAGTGCCACCCACTACAGCCTAGCTGTAGACAATGAGTGCTCATAATTAAGATCTGTGAACTGAATAATTCTTACATAACTAATATTCAGTCCCAGCTCATATGCTCATTGCGGAATTGAAAGTTTGGCTACACAGCCCAGCCTGAAAAATCAATGACACTGGAAACTGTGACCACTTATAAGTTGTTAGCCAGTCTTTTGTTCACGTCAATAGGAAACATATTGGCTGAGTTACAAACACAAACAGCTGATGAAGTATACGTCCACAGATTTATTCACACAAAATGTCACAACAAAATGATGCTTACTTTTGGCTAAATTTGGCGCGCAGTGGTGCAGTAACAGTGCATAGAATCAACAGACTTTTTTCACAGGGCACACCACATAGAGAATATCTCTCGAGCATACCACTGAACTGGCAAAATTTCTTTGCCTGACAGTCAGCCCCTCCTACATTCTCTTACGTTCTGACTGAATGCAGAAGGGTCTGAAACCGGAGCCTGGCCAATAATTTCTCCGTCCAAGTGGATGATCCAATCAAGCGACACTAAAAGTCGGAAGTTGCTTTCAAGCCCCATTTCAAAACAGTAAGAACGTAGCTGATTCGGTTGTTCGTTTGAACATGAATGATCAATGCCTTAAAACCTGAGCAGATAATAACATAAAAAACATCGGTTTAGCGTGTCACTGTTTTGGTGGAATTTCCAGGTTTTCTGTGATTGGTTGATCGGGAAAGCCGCCTCAAAATTGAACCTCGGCGTTCCGCTCCCAGACCCCACGGTTTGTAAAGTGTCTGTCAAAGCGTGTAGGGACTGGCTTGTCAGGCATAAAATTGCTGTCAATAGCAATCAGAAGTATTGTTTCTAAATGCGTCTGAATTTTATATTGTGGCGCTAATCATATCTGTTTTGTGTCTTCCTGTTCTTTGCTTCCAGACACTGAACAAAAACAACTTGCTACCGGACGAGCGCTCCAACTTCTACCCGACGCCTCTGCAGCAAACCAATGTGTACACCACCACGTACTACCCCCCTGGGCTCGGGAAGTTCGACTACCAGCCCAACTCCTCCCCCTCCCCCTGCAGGACCTACAACCACAGCAACAATAGCAATAGCAACAACAGCAGCAGCTGAGACCCATGCTAACCAGCTATGCTACGCTAACCTCGTTGAACAATATCTAGCTCGGGACCGATTTTTTAAACAGTGGATGTGAACTATTTTGGATTATTGTGACAGGACTTGAAGCTACGAAGTTGTGTTTTTCTAAAAAGTGGAACTGTTTTCGGACCGAGCGATGCTAAACGGAAATAGCGAATCAAGCTAGCCTTTTGGATTCATTCTCAGCGGCTGAAAAACTCGAAACGCTTGTCCTGTTTCCATGCCACAAAACATCTTTTCAACTTAAGACTTGACAGTATATCGAAGCAACATCGTCATGGAAGAGGATTTCAAGATGGAGAAGCGAAAAAATTGACAATTGCTGATACAAAAACTCAACCAAGAGATCTCCAAAGCTTAAAAATGGGACAAAGTACTGTTTCTAACGATCTGCAAACGCCTCGGGTGCCTGAACGCAGTAGGCAGGATTGGCCGGCGGGAGGGGCCATCGACTTTTCTACACACTTTTGTTTTTTTCAAAGAACGCTACAGACTTAAAATACGAATTAATTGATTGTACAATTAGTTCAATGTGTAATCTACTGGTGGTCGAACACGAGGAATGTGACCGACGAATGCGCTGTAAGAGTGGACTGTGTTTCTATGGCGATAGAATAAGCTAGTAGGCTGGCACTTATTGTTTTGTAATTTTTTTTTTTTTTTTAAGATGTTTGTTTTTGTGTTAAGACGTAGCATAGGAGGACATATTTTGTTTGTAATTCATGTTTTTTATGGTTTTAATAGCTTCTTGGTAACATTATAGGTTTGTGTATGGAGTTACATCTGTGCCCAAATATTGACATTTTTGTCAATATTTATTACACCTAAATAATACGTGAACTTTCTGAAAGTGGAAAATCAGATATTCTCATCAAAATAGAAAGTGAAACCCATACTTTGGATAATTTGGAATGTTATTATGGAATTTTATGTAGAGAGCGAAATTAAAATAATATGTGTAGAGATGAGCAAACTGTCAAGATTGCTAAAGGCTTTTTAGACCTTATGTAGTACTATTACCATTAAATTAATTTTAACAAAACAAAACAAATATTTTAAAGTATTTACAATAGATGTTGCATCTATAACAGACCCGTGTTGGGCAAGTAATTAGTTATAGTTACCTTTGCTTCTCCATATGAGTTAGTAACCGCGTTATTTAGTGATGAAAGTAACTATTTAATAGGCAAAGTAGCTAGTAAATTACACACAAATCTGAAATATCTTAAGCAATAATAATGAATAAAGCAATTTATAGCCAATCCTACCACTGCAAACCACCAAAAATGGGCAACAAGCATGGGGCAAACCTATGGCTAAACAGCACAACAGCCAAACACATAAGAATATCAGAAGATAATAAACATTTGCACGCTTACAACCGAGAGGACATGCAGTCAAATAACTACGAGAGAAAGGATCTGTAAACTACAAGCACACATGCTATCGTCTGTTTTTACTTCCATGTAATAATAATATGGCAAATAACAAGATATATATTTATTATTTCCTTGTCGTATTTTTGGAAAGTAAGCAAAGGAGCCAATCGGCGAGATGAGAAAAGTCACTGCACCTGCCCAACGCTGCTTCTGATTGGTCTCTATTACAGTTCTTAGCCAATCACCGCGTCTACTTCGTCTCTCTCTTCCCAAAACAAACTTGCCAGCTCCTCAGGATTCCGCTAAATGAGACGATAACAGCTCTGATCACAGTCAAATAACGACTCATGTTATATTGACAGTAACTATGACAGCATTATTATTGACAGAAAAGTAATTAATTAGACTGCACGCTCGTTACGCCCAAAAGTGAACAGGATTATGTAAATGTTATGCTTAGCTACATGGCAAAAATGTTTAGACCAGCTTTAGTTATAAGTTTTTAGAATAATTAATATTTTTGGCACAGATGTAATTCCATAGATAAATAACATTAGGAGGTGTACTAACTGTCTCATGCTCTGGTTCAGTCACATGACCTGTTTGTGTGAGGATGTGTGTGTACGAATGAACTGTGCTTGTAAAGACTTTCCTCTAAACCCTGAACCCACTGCAAAAATATAGTTAACATGACTTGAATTCAAAATATAAAACCTATTTTTGTGGTTTTGACTAAGTTGTATATTAATCAGTTTCAGCATACAGATACATGTTTTTGAGATCTAAATGTTAAGGTTTTGTCAAAGTACAACTAAGATCAACTTAAAATGTCAAAAGCAAAGCATCTCATTGCAGTTCAAATGAGAGAAAAAAAAAATACTTTACACACATTTATTATAAGGGACAAGCATCTATTAATAACTATTTGCGTAATTTAACACTTTTTAATTTGAATAATAATGCATTTCACATTTGGTATTCATATTGACGATCCTGATGACATTATAGGTCTGTATATGGAGTTACTTTTGTGCATGTCTCTTATACATTGTTTCCAGGGGCGTAGCACCAAATTCTGGGCCCCCAGGTACAAACTTTATTCATGGGCCCCAAATACTGTACATAATATTTTGTTTTAATTATTTTGTCCCTAACCATTTTGTTATATTTCCCATTTATTTGGGGCTGTTTTTCTTCTAGAATTCACAAATATATATTAATTTAGCTTTTACATTCACACACAATTTGTCAAGTGTTGCTTAATGTTTTGTAGGCTTCAGCAGATCAATATGAAAGCTTTAAATGCAAATAATTTTTTTTTTACTACAAAACAAGACATTTAAGTCACATTTTAGCTATCTTGTTTTAAGCTTTGTGTCAAAAATACACTAAAAATCCTTGTGACTTTTTTGACACATAATGTTGCCGGGTAGAGATGTTGTGAAATATTGACATATTCGACACAAAAGCCTGTGAATATAAAGGTCATTTTGTGTTAAACCCTGGATATTTGTTCACTGAAATCCCATAATCTTGCTTATAATATTATAATCTCAAGCTATTATATTTGATAATAATTTGGCGAGTTAACATTTTTCTTTATTCAGTGATTTTTCTTTGTCCAATGTCTATTTGCTGTGTTTTATAGGAATGATCAAACTCTCTGATATTACAAGTAATTGAGAGCAACACAAGCAAAAACGACATGCCTTTGGTGGTCCTTTCCTGCCCTGGGCCCTATGGAAACTAGTACCATTTACCCCCCCAGTTCGACGCCCCTGGACGTCTCTATTTGATGCTCTGAAAAATGTCAAATAGAGACACTATTTTCTTAGCGTCTTATAGACAATCGTTTGGGTTGAAGCCGTGTCAGGATGATTTTTTTTTATTGTCTGAAGTTACAAAAATGGGTAAGTTTGGACCTGGGGTTTGGAGTTGTTTAAGATTAGGATTTCCTTAATATTCATAAATAAAGACAAATTTTAGCATCCACCATTGAAATAAACTAGGGCAGCAATGAGCATCATAGAAACGCAAAAAAGGACAAATTATTATATGGTGTACATATTTTGAATTCAACTCATTTAAACTTTACATTAAGTCATATTTTCTCAGTGTAATGCATTTGTACATTTATTTTGGACCGTGTTGTTTTTACTCTTTTTCTGAAACGATAATGGGAGCCACAAACAGCGCTTGGTCACATAAAGGGCATTTTACATTCTATTTTGTACTGCTTGAACGATGAATGCTAAGTGTGTTTCTGTTTAGTGCACGACGTGTGTAAATACAGCCTCTGCAGCCCTGTAAATGTACCTGTATATTGTAAAGCTAACACTGTTTTTTTTGTTTTTGTTTTAAAGAGCCTTATAGTTGTTTAAAGGAAAATAAAACGCAGCAGCTAAGTACACCGCGACCATAAGATTTTGCATTGGGACACCGCTTTGAATTGGACTTACAGTAGTAACAATCAGGCCCGTTCATAGATATTTGGGGGCCGGGGAAATGGTGCCTCATTCGGGCCCCCCGCAACATAGTTTATTAGGAAAACGGTATTGCATTTGGCTAAACACTGCAAAAATGTACACAAAAACCCATTTAAAAGATTAGAAAGTTAGCTTTGTGTTGAACACGTAGACGTACTATAAAGAACGACAATATTAAATTAGTTCATAATAAGAATTGGGATTTATCTGTTTAGCTTGATGTTAGCATCTTGTTACTGACTTAAAATAAGATTAGACAATAGAACTAGCAACTAAATTGTATAAGTCTTTATTCAATTAGCAAGAATTCAAATTAAGATAAATGGTATTTAGTTCAGTCACCTGTTCATGTATTATCTGTAATTTAACATTCTTATTATCAATTAAGGCAAAAAACAGTCCTTCAAAAGAACTAAAATAAATGCTAATGAATCTGTAGCTAACTAAAACATGAATATTAGCTTAACTGTTGGTCAAACATTAGGATTATATTTTTATTTTTGGGTGGAACAGTACTTTTTTATATTCAAGCAAAAATGTGGAGAAAGAAAAATTGCACTGAAAATTTTAAAGCAAAAATCTGGATTGAGATGACAATAAATAAAGACAAATATCACTATAAACGTCACCAGAGATTATTAGAAAAGAAAAATGTTACGGCTTGGCTCAGTGCCATAACAAAGAGGAGACAGAGACGGAGGTAACGTGCGCAAAAATAAGATTTATTTACAAATGATAAGGTTAAATAACACAAAAACAAGATATGGGGTCGTGAGTATGTGTAGATCAGTATGTGTGGTGCATGTATGAGGTGAGTGTATGTATGTGCGATGTGAGTGTGGTGCGTAAACGAAAAGACAAACTCAAATGTGCATGGAGGTGGAGACGAGGCGACAGGCGAGGCAGCAGCCCAGCAGGAGCGCAGAGCCGAAGTGGCAGAGAGCGAGAGAGAGACAAACACGTTGCACCTGGGCGCTTTTGTAGGCGACGCCCATGGGTGGAGCAATGAGGCAGAAGGTCCACCTGGGCAGAGCAGAGGAGGAGAGCAGCAGAGCAGGGAGAGAGACACAAGACCCCCATGGCTAGGGCCGTAACACCCCCCCCTACAAAAGAGGACCCATTGATCCTGATGATACAGCCACGTACCTTCAGTGGTACGGTGGCCCCGGGACAAGGGGTCCGCCACCGTGCCGTCCCGGACTTAGCATAGCACGGTGCATAGGCAGCACTTTCAAAAATGTCTCACAGGCGAAGAGCAGGGGGACAACATCATCTGGACAGAGTAAGCAGAAACGGCAGGACGAGGCACCTTCACACAGACACTTACATCCAGACGTCAGCCACGTACCTTTAGTGGTACAGTGGCCCCGGGACTAAGGGTCCACCACCGTGCTGTCCCGGATTTAGCAAAGCACGGCGAAAAGAACAGCTCCAGAATGGACGAGAATCTTGAGGCAGCAGGTCTGGAGAAGAAGGAGCCAAGCGCAAACAGGGTGCATACAAAGTATTTTCATGCCTAAACCACATCCCTGCCTAGAGCACTTGCTCTTCCAAACAAAACCTGGCTCAAATTTTAATACAGAAAGTAAGCTCATGGTTAAATGGCCCACAAGTCACCCCAGGGATTTAAAGTTACCTCCAAGTAATCCAAAAAGCTTTACCGTGGTGTGACCACAAAACAGAAAATGTTAAACTGTCTAAACTACCCAGTTCTGCCACAACTAGGGACATTAGTGAGACAGAAGAACAAGCTGGACAGACCCAATTATACCGGTTCTCAAAGTCCGCTTCTAGTAACGCACTCTTAGCATTATTGGTCACCACAGTTCCAGAGCAAACTGAAGAAAAGCAACCATTCAGCAACTCAGAATCAGGACATGCACCAACTGCAGAAACCTGGACACATAAAGAACACAGCATCTGATCAGCTTTGTCCGCACAAATGACTCTGTGCTAGACCACATCTACAGTAGAACATCAGAGTTAAACACAGACACCAAGTCATCACTGGACTCAACTAGTGTTGGACACACATCGGGAATTAAATTGTCACAAGTCTCATCAAATTCACAGTTTCTAACCTCATCAGTTAGACAAACCACATCCAAAGGTTCCTCCAAAATACAGTCTGTCATCTGCTCCTTCACCAAATTAGACCAGGCATCGACCGGCACTGAAACAACAGAGTTTGAAACACAAACAACATCCCCACATTTTGCTTTTTCCACCTCCGACATATTAGACACTTCAGAAAACATCACTTCACTTTCACAAGGCTTACAGCACACACCAGGAGCACAGTTCACCTGGGCAGGGGAGCATCAATCCAGACCCGGCTACCTGCAATGTCGTTACCCAAGATCAAAGTGACACCTTCCACTGGCAACGCAGGACGCACGCCTATGGACACTTCACCCTGGAAGAAATCACATTGCAGCATAATCTTATGTTGTGGTATATTCAGGATATTTAGGCCTATTCCCACAACAGGAATGTATGAGCCAACGAAAGTTTGTTTAGAAAAGGCAATGCAGAAGCTACAATAAATGAGTCAACTGCACCAGTGTCACGCAAAATCTTCACGCGCACCCGTTCTTCACTCCCAAGAAGAGAAACATAACCCTCTGTAATAAACGGCAAATAGGATTTTAACTTAGGTGCAACCTCTGGAATATCAAAATGTTTGGGAAACACAACTGGCGATGCACACAAAGTAGGATTAACACTAGCAGATGACGACCTAGAACGAGACTTTAGCAAAGGACAGTCACTTTTCCAATGCCCATGCTTGTGACAATAGTTACAAAGACTATCGAAATTACCTGAAGATCTTCTACTTCTGAAATCAGCTTCAGTGTGTCTTCTTGGAACAAATCGATTTTCACAAACCCTAGAATCAACATAAGCCACAGAGTGAGTTAAATAATAATCGTCCGCAAGCACAGCAGCTTCTGACACAGTTTTAGCACCACGCTCGCTAATGTAAACAGAAATGCCCTCAGATACAGAGTTTTTAACTGCTCCAACAGAATTAGCTCTCTCAAGTTGTCCAATGTCTTAACACCAGCTGACAAGCACCATCGATCAAACTGTGTTACTAACTCACGCATGAACTCTAAATGTGACTTATCTCCACGTTTAGCACCTCGAAAACGTTGTCTATATGCCTCAGGAACCAATTCGTAAGCTTTCAGAACAGCAGCTTTAACCTCTGAGTACTTAGTACAGTCAACACTATTCAGAGCAGAACATGCTTGTTGTGCTTTACCAGTCAATACACACTGTAACATTAAGACCTGTGTTGCCTCAGACCAATCCCGAGCTTCTGCTAAACGCTCAAACAAAGAGAAAAATATGTCAGGATCGTCCTCATTAAACTTAGGAACAAATCTCAAATCAGTAAGTTCATCTTTAACTCCCTGGAAACCTGAAGAGCGCTCACCACCTCCTTCAAGCCTGCCTTGCCTTATCAATTCAAGTTTTTGCCTTTCAATGTCAAGTTTAGCCATTTCCAAATTTTGCAGATTTTTACATTTTCTTGCTCTACACTCAGCCGTAACTTCTCATTTCCTGCTGAACATTTAATTGTAACAAAAGCAACTCTTTCTGCTGCTCAAATGACAAACCAGTGGCACCTTGACTTAACGAGGCCACGCCTGTCGGCTGCACACCTGGCTTCAATACTCCACTCTCAACCAACTTAATTTTCAAATTACTTTTAACAATATCTTTGACTTTCTTAGTGTCTCCAACATCAAGTTTATAAAATTCTGCAATCGCAATTAATGCTTTTTAGTGCAAAGATCTAAACCACTTTCACATGGTGACTCAATAAAATCTTCTACTAATTCATCCATGACTACAAAAACCAACAAGAATACAGAAGCTTAAGTGATAGCTTACCAATGTACACAAATAAAGACAGAGAAATCCCGCTAACTGCCTAACCAAAACTAAATAACTCACCCCTAGTCTTCTGGCAGTCACATATGATGGTTGTTATGCACACGAAACCAGCGGAGTGAAAAGGCTGACACGCAACCTTCCAGCGTCCACGGAGGTGCTCCCGAGCCGATGTAGGGGAAAAGGGAATGGGAAGCTCCACCCACGTTCACTGCCGCTAAAACACAAACACCACGAGCCTCCTATTGGACTCGCTGTTAAACCTACAAGGGATTCCCCACCTTTTAACGTCAGTGCACATTACAAGTTATACACTTACCATCTGAAGTCTTGAAAACAGCCGCAGCTGACAAACCATGGACCAACTTCTCCTGTCCTGCTCCAAAACACAGCGCACTATCGAAAAAAACCCAGATTAACAAGCCTCCGACACGTCTCCAAGAGCGCAGCAACTATCCAAATAAGGAAAATGACGTCACGGGGATAACCCGAATTACACGCCAATCAAACGCGAGAACAGCTCATTCAATTCAAACGGCCCGCAGCCAACAAACAAACAAGCTGAAACAACGCGACAACGCGCTCGAACGAAACTGAATTCACAACAAAAATGCAGTTAATACAACTTAAACTGTCAAACCAAAGCGAAACGCGGATTCACATGGAAAGGACGAGCCCCCATTTTGTTACGGCTTGGCTCAGTGCCATAACAAAGAGGAGACAGAGACGGAGGTAACGTGCGCAAAATAAGATTTATTTACAAATGATAAGGTTAAATAACACAAAACAAGATATGGGTCGTGAGTATGTGTAGATCAGTATGTGTGGTGCATGTATGAGGTGAGTGTATGTATGTGCGATGTGAGTGTGGTGCGTAAACGAAAAGACAAACTCAAATGTGCATGGAGGTGGAGACGAGGCGACAGGCGAGGCAGCAGCCCAGCAGGAGCGCAGAGCCGAAGTGGCAGAGAGCGAGAGAGAGACAAACACGTTGCACCTGGGCGCTTTGTAGGCGACGCCCATGGTGGAGCAATGAGGCAGAAGGTCCACCTGGCAGAGCAGAGGAGGAGAGCAGCAGAGCAGGAGAGAGACACAAGACCCCCATGGCTAGGGCCGTAACAAAAACAACATGATTTTATCTAAACTAGTCAGATTTACTCAATTTGATGAGTTATACAGAGAAAATTGAATAAAATAATTCAATAATAAGAAACTTCAAAAATATATGAATTGGTCAAATAATTTAATCAACAATAACTTAATCTAAACTTTAGTCAAGTCTAGTCAAAAGAGTTACTTGGTACTGAATAATAAATAAACATTTTTTAAACAAATGCTAAATTACTTGAGAACAAACGTAATTAATTACTGTGAAAATGAACAGAAAAAAAATGAAAATGTCAAATGATTCTAACATGTACAGTCCGATATATTAAACTTGTCAAATCTCCTCAGATAAAGAAGTTGATTTAAATTTGGTTTTCATTCAGTAAATTACTTAAAAAGAAAGATTATAATTATTTACCATGAAATTGTACAAGAATATGATAAAAATCTAATCATTTAAACCAGCAAAGTGAACTGAATTAATTTAGTTAGATTTACTCAAATACACTGGTTAATACTTAATTATTATTATTTTGCAGTGTAACAAGCAGAAAAACAAAAACATTTAGTAAAACACTTGATAAGAAAGATAATAATCAGTTACAATGAAGAAATATATTCAAATCTATAATAATAATAATTTGGGCCAACAATGGAACTGAATAATTTAGTCAGATCTACTCAAATTGGCTGCTTAATACTTAATAAAAGGAGATTGTTTTCATTTCTTGCAATGTAACAAACAGAAAAACTAAAATGTTTATAAAATACTTTAAAAGAAATATAGTAATCATTTACCATGATACTAGTCAGAAATATATTCAAATTTGTCTAACAAAGTGAGCTAATCCAGTCAGATCTGCTCATCAGCTTTTTAGTTCAATTTTGCAGTGTAAATAAAAAAAAAATGTGTAATTTTTTTACTTTATATCTGGTCAGACATAAATTGAAAATGTTTCAGCCAGCAAGTGAACTGAACTAATCTAGTCATATCTACTCAAAATTGCTGGTTGCTACTTAATACTAGTATTTGGTTTCATTTTTTACAGTGTAACCAGCAGAAAACTTACAAAAGTGCAGATCTAAGTATTGATTATTGGTCGAAGTCGATTGGTTTGATTGAGAGCGGTGTCCTGTGCGAGGCCAGGCTCTGTGCCCTTCTATGCAACGTCCAGGTGTGCTGTTAGACCTGTATGTAGACTGTAACCACTGCCTTTTAGACACTGTGAATTTTTGGTATCTTATATTTTTGTATATTGTACATTATAAAGGATAATAAACCTTGATGCCAATACAAGAGCCGTGTCTGACTTTTCATACAGAATCAAGTTACGAGTGACTAGCTGCGTCTTTTCAGGCTTAACTTTGTCTTCTGTGGGTGAAAAGACCAGCATGAGAATGTAATGTCAACTTATGAATACTTAGCTCTTTTCCTGCTACAGAAGGAAATATCCAACATTGGACTTTAATCTATGCGGCGATAGAGGACTCTCTGATGCACGTGCTGACTTTGCATACAGTAAAATACAAGAGGCAGTTCCACAGATTGGCCAGCAGAGGGAGGAATAGTGTGAGCACAAAATACCCAGAGGAAGTCACATGACCGAGAAATACATGTGTTCTTTTGTTGACTTTTAGGCAGTGCAGTCGGCTGATTTTACGTGATCAAATGATTCTCGAGGCTGACTTTCTTTTCAACAGATTACATTCAAAACATCTTGGACTAAAAACATTGTTGAGTGAGTTTAGAGCAGATGTTTGATCTTTAAGTGAAGAAAAGACTATCCTACTGGACTAGGAGGAGAATGACACATGCAGCGAGTCTAGAGGAGAAACACTATACTTCCTCTTCTGTGAGCGATCCAAAAGTGTCAGAGTAAGTCAAACTAAAAAGTCCGAAAGTCATTTTTCAATCAGATTGAATCAGATTGAAAATGACTTTCTGATGAGAGTCGAAACGTCTTGATCTTCGGAAACACTGTCCAGATGACTACTTTGAAGACTTCTACTATGGATCACTCCTGGATGAATGAGGGACTACACCGTCTTGGTTTAAACATAAAAATAACTCATCTTCATTGTTTTAATCATATAAACCTTGTCTTTTTTAATTCTAAAGACATTATTCCATTGTAGTAGCTCATATTCTTTCACTAAAAAGTTGAACAGATGAAAACAACACTGACATGAAGTTTGTTTTAGAAAAAGGGCGTTATCTTAAAAAGTTTGCCGTCAAACACTGAAATCTAATAAAAACAGGGAATTTCAAAAGCCTATAAAAGTGAACAGAATAATGTAGAATAACAATTCTTTCTTTAAATGAAAGTAGACACTTGTAGGTCTCATTTGATTCACAACATGTCATGATTCTTGTTTGTGAAGCTGTGAATATTGTTTAAAATGAGTAAAAGGCCTGGCAGGGAAGGAAGGTCAAAGTGAGAACAGGACTGGCACTGAAAGAGTTAATATGACAAACTGGACTAATTTGACTAAAATGCAATGTCAGTGGATAAAAAGAATAAAATCTTTCAACATACTTTCATCACATGTCCTTGGAAGGGCATCTGGCCTAAAAGAAGAAGACTTCTCTTGTTATGCATAAACGCCTGAGCTTGACGACTGAAACACAAAAACAGAGAAAATTGAGAGTGACCCACACACTTGCTCGTCTGCAGAGAAAACAGCAGGGAAACGGTCTTTTTCTACAATTGCTTCTTTGGTTTCGAGTCTATGATTTCTTTGCATATTGTGTTATTTCAAGTGGAATCGCTTACGGGCTGATCCCACATCCTGCATATCCGCTGCGCTGCGCAGTGCTACGACCTTCGCAGCAATTGCGCTGCCTTTGTAATGAATGAGGTACGTTCCACATCTCGCATATGCGCTGCGCAGGTGTGCGCCTCAGCTCCGTCCTTCCAACGCCGTCCGACAAATTGCGGATCAACGGTAAAATCTTCTGCGCCCAGGTCCGACCAGATCAAGTTCTACAGATCAGAGCGCACCAAACAGGAAACAGAACGTGAACTACGTCCGGAATTTCAAGGTAAAAACACTTCGCACAGACTTTATTTTGATTACAGTTCTTGTATTTAATCTTTTTATACATAGTTGCTTTGCCAGTTTAACTCAGTCTGCTGTAAACTTTCACTTTATGCCACTGAAACACTGACGGGAGAATACTTTTTATCGTACTTATTCACGTAATGCCTTTGTCTTTGTGGGAGAGAGAAAACACACGTGAGCTCATGTGAAGAGAGTCAAAGAGCGATCCCATCAAACACGGCCGTTTTTTGCACTCCTGATGCACAATAAAGAGCTATTTTGGCTTTAATTTAAAACTTTTATTTCATAAACTTGTCCTCTCCGCGCATGCTCTTCTCGTGCCTCTAGAGGCTTCGCAGCCTGGCGGAGCGCAGCCCGGCGGGGACAACATGCATCCAGTAGGAGAGGCTTTGCGCACGAAATCGGAGGTGTTCTGTGGAGCAGCGCTGCGCAGCGGATATGCAGGATGTGGGATTCCTGCGTTAGAAGAAGAAGAAAAGCAAAGCGTATGAGATGATGTGGCCTGCAATTTAGCTGTAATAAGTGATGCAGAAACACTGGGCACTTTGGAGTCGGTCTGTTCGAGAGCTGCTGACTTTTCAAACATCATAACATCTAAGCCTTCGTCTGTCAAGATGAGTAACTATTAAATAATCATAGGACTGTATATGGCTGTGGAGAATAAGCTATACTTCATTGTCTCGTTAGAGGACAAATTTTCATGTTATTTAGAAGTTTGGCAAGAACAATTTTATGTCATTGTGGTGTTCCCATGTCAGGAATTGAGTTAGAGCTTTATCTATGAACAGCAGAGACAAAAAATGAAAATAAACAAACGCTATCTTGCTCCAATATGCTAAAATTTAATAAAAATGACACTGGATGACAGTTATTGTGTTGTTTGCAATCCTATTAAAGCATCATATATACAGTGAGCGAGTTTGCACGAAAATGTCGAAAAAAAGGCCAGAAAACAGTTGATATTTCAATTTTGACGCCATACACACAGTTTGACAGAGGAAAAATATGATTCTGCGTTTAGTTTAACTTTAAATGATAATTCAGTGTTTTGTTTTGTTTTTTACTATTAAACTGTGTAAATGGCCAAAAAATAACAACAAAAAAGTTGATTGATGGTGCATTCACAATACCCTTTTGATTCGGATCAGGATTGTTTGCCTTGATAGTTCGGTTCGATTGGGTAATTGTGAACGTGCAAACGAAATCTGATCTGGTCCAAAATTTCTAAATCTGGTCCGGTTGGAGAGGTCGGTCTCGGCTCGGTTGAATCAAGCTCTGGAGCTGTTCATTTGTTTTGTGAAGCAAACGGACTAAGAGCGGAAGAAAACCAGGAAGTGAACACTGACATGATCTAGGCTGAGACGCACATGAGGCTCAGAATCAAAACAAACAGCATGTGTGAGATCGATAATGAGACAAACATTACGCAAAACACATGAAAGTAAGAGAAGAAGAGCAGTGGCTGATTCAGTTATAATTAATTATGATCAAACGAGTGTATTCATTCATGACTGGAGCCTATCCCAGTGACTTTGGGCCTTAGGCGGGGAAACACCCTGGACAGTGGCCAACTTGCCGCAGGGTTAGACAGACAAACATTCACTCTCTCATTCACTCACGGAAATTTACAGTGATGCCCAATTAACCTAAACATGCATGTTTTTGGAGGTGGGAGGAAACCGGAGTACCCGGAGAAAACCCACGGTGACACGGGAAGAACATGCAAACTCCACCCAGAGAGATCGTGAGATGTGGATATGGTCCGACCGGGAGTCGAACCCACGACCTCCTTATTGGGAAGCCAGAGCTCTAACCACTTGGCTACCGTGCACCCTCAAACGAGTGTATGTCACAGTTATTTGTCGTTATTTACAAAAATAACAAAGTTAGATAGACCCAAACAACAGAAAATAACACTACAGCTCACATTACTGCGGATAAATTGACCTATACTCATCCAATAGGTAGTTATACAGCTAAGTGAGCAGATGACAGACCTTTCAGAGCCAGATTTACTCAAATAAATAAACTTTTTCTTACGTTTCCACGTTGTCTTCGCTCCAACACTCTATCTGTCACTCACACTGGGCCTGTTAATGTGAGAGAAGTTGTGGCATAGATCCATAGAAACAACAATATAAAGTCCAGCAGCGTGTTTTGTTTTGGACGTAGCCTTAGCTGCTGATGTAGCTGAGAAGCTGAGTGTCTTCTTTGCTGTTTGTGTAACGTGTTTCTGTCCCACAGCGCCTCTACAGGTCAAAGGCAGATGTGTCTCTACTGCGCTGGTTCGATTGGTAAAAAGTTTATTGTGAACAGAACCGGGTCAGTTTAGAGAAAGAGATAAGGTTACAACTTTGGTTCTCAATCGAGCTAAGTCCAGTTAAGTTTGTATTTTGACCTCTGTGCATATTAGTTTTGGCTCAATCCATATTATATGACATTACCAAAACTGCAAACTTTGCAATGGAGTATTTTGATGCTTGAAAGGAAGATGACTTTCCAAACAGAGTTCTTCAAATATGATTGAAGCTAACTACTGCTCCAGGTATGTTTTTGAAGATTATAACAAGGCTAAAATCTCAAGAAAGTCACATTTGCATAATAAGTCCCTTTTATCAAACAAAAGTCAGTGTTTAAATCGCTCCTCCTGATTCATGTCCTGTCTTTTTCCTTCTTCTGCAATAGCTTCTTATTTTTGTCTTCAGTCTCCTCCATCAGAGTGAAAATAAAACCCCTGACCTTCTCCTAGCTGCTTTCTTTAGGGTAAAATTGTCACTTACCAAAGCGCCGTGACTTTGAAACGCTCGTGCAAAGTCAACATGTGAGGGGAAAAACAACCTGAAATAACCCACAAGGACACCAAAGGGATTAAAGGCATTTCAAACTGTTATCTCGTCACTTCAAACTGTAATACCTGCTCAAATGCAAACGACACGAACAATCAGCGCTCAGGAGTTAATGCAGGAGGCAAACGCAAGGGCTGGAGTGAAGATTTATGGCTAAGCTAGCTGTTGCGGCGTTAGCGCGGTGTCCTTGCTAAGGCTAATGCGATGCTAATGGGGTTTCTGGGTGTTTGGGAGGCTGTAAATCTGAATTATGTGGAGGGATGAGACCTGCCAAAAGACTTTAATGTATTGGGATTGTTACTGATGCTGAAACAATCGCGTCACAGTCACACGAGCCAAACTTTTCTGCGATTTGCACTCAACTTTTGTCACTGGTGATTCCAGATGGCAAAATACTTCACGCGGTTAGATTTGCAGGAATAAAGCAGGACTAAAGCAAGACTTAAACAGGACTAAAGCAGCATGAAAACAAGACTAAAGTAGGACAAAAGCAGGACGAAAACAGGATTAAAGTAGCACTAAAGCAAGACAAAAACAGGACTATGGCACCAGACAACGTTATGTAGTCTTATGACTTCAAAATAAAATGAAACTCAAAACTTAATACTACATTATCACTTTGCAAGCAGTCTACATTTTGTGTTTGGAGGCTGCAAATTGTTATTTTTGGGGGTCGACTGTTGCGACTGATAATTTTTGAGAACCATTGATCTAAACAGGCATTTTATCTGGGTTATTGGAAGTTCTGTTTCATCTTTGGTAAGTAACTATTGTAAATATAGATTTACATTTAGTTCATTCTAAAACATAAAATTGATCTAAAGTAGCTTAGGAACAGTATCTCAGGACTAGAGTCTATGAGTCTAATAGCCAATAGCGAAGCCTGTAGAGAACGTAAAACACTATTCTATGTCAAACTTTACTTCAACAAGCAAAAGATATTGGATTGTTAGGTTTTAACCCCTGCTGTACACTGAGAGCAAGTTCGGGAGTCCTGCAAGACTTAGAAAGTGCTTCAAACCAGTGTGCCCTTGTATTGTATTTGTAGAGAGTCTATTTTTCCTAGAGGTCGCAGCGATCAGTTGCAACTTTCAAATCATACACATGAATCTGCACGGCTTTGGACTGGAGCTGGTGTACAAGTACAAGGCACTTTGCAAGAAACTCGCATATATCCCGAACCGAACTTCTCCTGCAGTCAGTGTACTGAAAACGTTAGTGGTCTACTGGCCACGAGAGAGACTAATAAACTTTCAATTTTCTTAGAAGAAACACATTTTGTTTTATTATTTATACATAAACTGATCACAATAAGTGTTCATTCATTCATTTTCTAAAGCTTAATCCCGTTAGGGGTCGCGGGTGACTGGAGCCTATCCCAGTGACTTTGGGCCTTAGGCGGGGGAACACCCTGGACAGTGGCCAAATTGCCGCAGGGTTAGACAGACAAACATTCACTCTCTCATTCACTCACTAAGGGAAATTTACAGTGATGCCCAATTAACCTAAACATGCATGTTTTTGGAGGTGGGAGGAAACCGGAGAAAACCCACGGTGACACAGGGAGAACATGCAAACTCCACCCAGAGAGATCATGAGATGGTCCGACCCGGGAGTTGAACCCACGACCTTCCTATTGGGAAGCCAGAGCTCTAACCACTCTGCTACCGTGCACCCCGCAATAACTGTATAGTTGGGTATTTTTATTTGTCAAATTTCAAAAATCTGTTACATTGCACCTGACTCAGACTGCCTCCTGTCGAGCTCCGGTGCACTCATTGTATGTTTCCCGTTTTCACACTGCACAGCGTGCAGCGCAGTGATCTGCATGGAGGTTCCCCCGTGCTCTGTTGCTCCAACGGAAAGAGTCCAGACCACCGGAGCCCTCAATATCCTTTTTTTGTTCACAAATAATCAATTCCTATAAGAGCACGCGGTCTCAGTAAGTGTGAGCAGTTCAGCGCATGAGGAGTGGATCAAGACAGGATCAGACCTCGATGCAGTCTGAGCTCCATGTTACAGGAGATTTGGCTCATGACATGGTTGCTAAATAACCTTCAAGGGTGACGACAAAATTGCTAAACCGACCAAACTTCTTTGTCACAGTTCAACTGCAAAATACTTCATATGGTTAGATTTGCAAGTTTATAAATTGTCTGTTCTGTTCTGATCTCGGATTGACAAATAGGTTTTGTTCTAAAAATTGCTAAACTGGGATGTAAACTATAAAATGTTTGCAAAATCTTCAATAGAATGATCTTAGCAATGTTTTAGTAAACTGATAGTTCAACTTGTCATTGGAACTTTAAGATAACCTAAGAATTGTAACCAACCCCAAACAACAACTCTTTCTAATAACATACAGTATGCTTTTATTTACCTTCTTTGCACAGTAATTATGAAACCAAACCTCATTATAAAACACTCATAATAACACATATCCATATTAAAGTTTTCGTGTAAAACTTTAGCGAACACGAGCCGCGATATTTATCACTTTATTTAAAAGGCTGTTGCATTTTAAAGTCCTGAACGCAGCGTAAACAAAGGCCTTAGGAGCGTGCGTCCAGATAACCTGTGATAAATGCGCTTTGTACGGGACAGAGGGCCATTCTTCACCATGAGCCTATCTCCACAGCTCTAATCCACTCATTTATAACAGTGCTCTTAGACACAGGCACGATCCTGCTGCTTCAGAGGCATTCTTCAGTGTCCGGCACCGCGACACCGCCATAATACTACATGACATTATTGTTCTGGGTCTATATTTTAGTGTACATTGTTTTGGCTGCTAAACAATAACTTAAAATACAGGCGTTTTTGATAAATATGGCCTGTAACTTCTCAGTGCGCATGGGGATAACCACGGATGCTGATTTTATTTTATTTTTTACACCTGTTGCAATAGGCCGTTTTTACGCTGTGGCTACGCTAGCTCCGGTTTGCGTGATATCTGTCGATAGTTCCTTATTGGGAATTTTCTGAGATGCGCTAATATTATTTAATATTTAAAAAGTTAAAAGCAGTGAGAAGATTTCAATTAGATAACCACTGGCAACAATTTCAGAGCTTCACATACGAGGTAAATACTTCACCAGAGAAAGACTGTGTGTTTATAAAAGTGCGTAAGTTTGGCGCAATGCTAACAAATAAATTAGCGCAAATATAAAGCAGATAATTTGATAAAAATACATGACAACCTAGGCCGAGTGTTTTTGTAAAATGCTAGTCCAGTCCATTAAATTAAATACAGGTTTGCATTAGCTTCAGAGACAAAACGCTGCAAATGATTTTCTGGCTGTAACTTGTTGTTCAGTTTGTGTCAATTATTTTTTAATAGTTAAAGGCATTTGAGCGAGCCTCCCGAGGGAATGAATTGACCGGAAACAACGATCCTCTGGTATATTCACACCGGAACTAACCAAGCCGCAGCAACGTGAAAAGGGCCTATAACAAATTTTCTAGATACTCTAAGACAGGCCTATTCAGCTTAAGACCTGAGGACCAAGTGTCTTCGGAGTTCACCTGGACCTGACCGTGATGTGTCTCCACCTGGACCTGACCGTGATGTGACTCCACCTGGACCTGACCGTGATGTGACTCCACCTGGACCTGACCGTGATGTGTCTCCACCTGGACATGACCGTGATGTGTCTCCACCTGGACCTGACCGTGATGTGTCTCCACCTGGACCTGACCGTGATGTGTCTCCACCTGGACCTGACTGTGATGTGTCTCCAGAGTTCACCTGGACCTGACTGTGACGTGTCTCCACCTGGACCTGACTGTGATGTGTCTCCACCTGGACCTGACTGTGATGCGTCTCCACCTGGACCTGACTGTGATGTGTCTCCACCTGGACCTGACTGTGATGTGTCTCCACCTGAACATGACTGTGATGTGTCTCCACCTGGACCTGACCGTGATGTGTCTCCACCTGGACCTGACCGTGACGTGTCTCCACCTGGACCTGACCGTGATGTGCTCCACCTGGACCTGACTGTGATGTGTCTCCACCTGGACCTGACTGTGATGTGTCTCCACCTGGACCTGACTGTGATGTGTCTCCACCTGGACCTGACGTGATGTGTCTCCACCTGGACCTGACCGTGATGTGTCTCCACCTGGACCTGACCGTGATGTGTCTCCACCTGGACCTGACCGTGATGTGTCTCCACCTGGACCTGACTGTGATGTGTCTCTACCTGGACCTGACTGTGATGTGTCTCCACCTGGACCTGACTGTGATGTGTCTCTACCTGGACCTGACTGTGATGTGTCTCTAAAGTTCACCTGGACCTGACCGTGATGTGTCTCCACCTGGACCTGACTGTGATGTGTCTCCACCTGGACCTGACTGTGATGTGTCTCTACCTGGACCTGACTGTGATGTGTCTCCACCTAGACCTGACTGTGATGTGTCTCCAGAGTTCACCTGGACCTGACTGAGAAATCATTTACAAATTTTTAAATAGGTAAAACAGAAACATAAAATATAATATCAAATATTATTAATTTAACTGGATAACACCCATAATTTTTCGGTTAGGGTTTAGACTTCTGATACATTTTGTTTATTAAAAGTTAATCTAATGTCCTATTCGCACGACATTTACCTAATGTAATAGTTCATAGTAGTATACTTGTGTAAAAAATGACTCGGATAAAAGTCAAAGAAGAAATTTAATAAAACATGGCAGAAAACACGTCAAAACAAGTCATATAATCTAGGTACATCAAATAAAACCATTGGAACCAGAAAAAAAAAAAACAAAATTCAGGTTTTAAGACATTTTAACCAATCTCGAAATGCATTTTTGAATATGCATAAAGTTGGTTTGTAAAGTTTAATATGTGAGATGGGCTTTACAGTAAATTAATTATAATTTATCTGACTTTTATCATGTGACAAGCATGTAATTTTTGTCAGGATTTATAAAGTTTTTGGCGATTTTCACTTGCTAATTTGTTCACAAAGCCCTGATACACGGCAGCTCGGCAGTTTTGACCTACAAGGAATAACAAAAGAGAAGAAAGTACAGATACTTCCTGAAAAATGTATAAAGTAAAAGTCTCCATATTTTGTAATACTCAAGTAAAGTACAGCCTGTGTGCCACTCCATCATTACAAATATTTGTGTTTGTCCCTCCCGGGCCACTGTCCGTCTGTCTGTCCATTCGTTCATACCCTCAGATCGCCTTTTGATGAATTAGCGCATTAGCCTCCAGCTGTCACGTGTTAGCGGGTTAGCGTTAGTAGCCCATCTCTCCTAATAAAGCGCACCTTTCCACGTTTAATATGCAGAAGACGGAGGAGCTGAAGCGGCGATGGCGGCCGAGGGAAATGAGCCGTTTGAAGGAGCGCTCATTTTTCATAATCCCACAAAAGTCAATTATGTTTTTAAGGCTCAGAGTTGAGGGACGAGAGGAGACAGGGGGAAGGACTATGGGCTTTAAAGGAGCTGTGCAGATAGAACACTTGATTTTCCATTATAAAAACCATCGCAGCTGCAGGACAAGACTTAACATTCACCTTTTCAAACGTCTGAGAAGAAAGGTTACGATCAGTTTAGGCCAAAGTGTTTTACAATCAAGGATCTACTCACCCATTGTACGCAGACTCTGACGTAAGTGTCTTGTCCAAGGAAACAAACAACTCTGGCCTTCCATGTTCCAGAGTCTTCCATACATGGCTTAGCTTCAGATATCTGGTGAGATCAAGCTTTGTTAAACAGAAATACCTACTTTACAGATAAATAATGTGTCTGTTCTTATATGGGGAAATGAACTGTTTACTTTTTGTACTTTGCTTTTAAATAAATGAATAAATTGTTCACAAATTGTGCCTGAAACGTTGTTTTTCAATAATTATAAAAGTAACAACAAATATTGTGTCTGGTTGCACCCTCCTACCTCCGCAGACTGGGAGCTACCTCTCACTTCACGCCAGAGGACCATTTAGTCACGTGGCTATGCTAGTAAATGTTTATCTTTGAAGATTTAGGCTATTGTCAAACTATGGGTAAGATCAAAATTAGGCTTAGGGTTAGGTTAGATAGGTAATTTGACTAATTTTACGGCTTTGTGAAAAGTTGAGAGTTGCCAGCCAAAGATAGCGCAGCTACAGCGTTAACTACCTTTTGTTTATCCCTTTTAGCCACCCTCTTTTATACAGTTTGTGCCTTTTTTGCCATCAGTTGTCGGCAATACGCATCACATACAGGTGTTAAATCACAAAAATAGTGCTTCTGTAATAAATAGTGTTTCAGATGCTCTATTGACCCTATTTTTCCGCCCTCTTGGCTTGGAAATGCACTTCCTGTTTAGCTCTGTTAAGGTAGCTAACGTGTTTGTTTGTCTGTCTTGTGGGGCAATTTTAATGAAATATAATGACAGTTAAAATAAACCCATCGAGTGAAATCTACAGGCTAAATGCAGCTAAACAGGAAGTGCACGTCCTAGAAAAGTAGGCGGGACAAAATAGGGTCAATAAAAGAGATAAACAAGAAGAAGGAGGTAGCTAAAGCTGTAGCTGTGCTATCTTGTAGGCTAATCTCAAATAGGTACACTGACTGTTAAAATAAACCCAGCGACTGAATTCTACAGGTCCTAAGCTTTCAAGCAAGGTATAGCATGTGTATATGTCTTTTTTGTGATCATTACAACATTTGATGTTTGTTTGTGGCTAACATGTCTAGTCATGTTTCCTTTTAGTCGGAAAAAAAACAAGTAACATGACAACAAAATAGTGATGCATTTTTTTTTTTTTTTTTTTGAACAAGCTGGATTTCTGTAAATATGTTTTGTTATCTGCTTGAAATGTCAACATGTAGGATTAATTAAATTTCACATATCATAGGGACCCCAAATCCCCCGACCCCATGGGTCCCCCCATAAACCACTGTCTAGTCTACTGCAGCGATCCGACAGGCAAACGATTATTTAAATACTTAACGATCGTTTTCAAGTGATCCAAAATATGCCTTGCTTGTTTGTGGGTGCACACAATGAAATGAACAAGGAAAGGAGCTGACCGGAAGTGCGTTTCCGAGTATTGTGTGGAACGGTAGAAAAAGTGGGCGGGTGAAATAAGATGAATAGTCCACTGAACAGGTCAGAACTATGTAGTGATTGAGAGGTTTGGGAACGAATGTGAACTTTTCTCTTCTATGATGTTCATCTTGTCTTCAATAGTATTAGCAGTAATCGATTTCGTCTATTCAGACAACTTTTTAGTGAGTTGTATTTACCTTTTTGACATGTTTCGGCTGCCAGCTGCATTCCTCCTTTCACCTACCCGGGACTCCATTCTCCAGAGACCAACGGGCGCCAGGAGACGTGGTCAGTCCGAGCGACCCAGGTTGCACCGGGTTGACCACGCCTCCAGGAAGTAACATCTAATAAACGACATGTCACCACGGAGACCGGTGACGCTTCTGAAGATGGCTCGCAGCTAGCAGCCGAAACATGTCACAAAGGAAAATACAACTCACTAAAAAGTTGTCTGAATAGAAGAAATTGAATGTGAACGTTTAGACACTGATAAAAACACAACCAGACCATGTAGAGTAGAGTAGAGTAGAGTAGAGTAGGGCCAAATAGGGCTAGTGGAAACATGACATTATATATACAGTATTAGTTCTGAAGCTTGGGAAAGTGGAATTGCACAGAAGCAGGTTTAAGACGAGAACCACACAAAAAATCCATCATGTTTGTCCTTTAAGATACAACACCACACTGTTTCCTCAGAATGATTTTAATAAGGTGCTGGAAATCGAACAGTCACATGTTTTTTCCCCCAAAACAAAGGAGGATATATAATAATTAGCAGAAGTTTATACAATAATACATTACAAATATACACAAATATACAGATTTCTGACACAGGAGCAACAGTACAGACAGTAGAGTTAGAGTACCAGGGCGTTAAGGCAGGGCAACTCTGAAAATAAATAAAATAATAAAAAAAACAAGCACCAAGTCTGTCAGAATGCTTAAAATTTCCCTTAAACTTAAATTGTCCTTTGGCTGGTACTTTTTCTGTCCCATTGTTTAGTGTAAAAACATACTGGCAAGCTCTGGACACAAACACATTAAAAATCAATTATATTTACAGTAATACGGTTTCAACACAAAACAATGGCGTAATAAAAACAAAACACATGAAAACTATGTGTGGATTTTGACCTGTTTTTAAACCAAGAAAAACTAGATTCAACTTAAATAGGTTTTCTCAATAGTCCTATTTCACTAAACTGGAAGTACTATGGTGGGCTTGAAGAGCAAAACATGCACACAAAAACACAAATGCAAACAAAAAAAAAAAACTCAAAAAAAAAAAAAAAACAACACTGAAATTCAAATACACAAATGCACAAAAGTTTTGAGTTTGTATTCTTGCTTTGTAACTTTTTAAGATTAATATTTCTTTTGGAAATTGTGTTTTTTATTCACGTTGGTTTTAAAAGTTGCTTTGCGTTCTGAATTTGTGTTTGTTTATATATTTGCGTTTTTGAATCTTTTGGGGTTTTTTTTTTGAAATTTTGGGGTTTTTCATTTTTGTATGTTTTTGAATTTGGGTTTTTTGAATCCGTCTTTGTGATTTTCTGCTTCTGTTTTTGAATTTTTGTTTTTAAATTTGCATTTGTTTTTTAATCTGTTTTCAAAATTGCTTTGTGGTTTTGATTTTGTTTTAGAATTAGTGTTTTTGAATTTTAGTTTTTTTTTTTTTTTTTTTATTTGCATTTGGGTGTTTGAATCCGTCTTTTGTGGTTTTCAGCTTGTGTTTTTAGATTTGTGTTTTTTAATTTGCATCTATTTTCAACATTTATTTGGGGTTTGGAATTTGTTATTTAATCTGTGCTTGTGGTTTCGCATTTGTGTTTTGAATTTGCCTTAGTTTTTAAATTTGCATTCGTATTGTTTGAATTTTTTATTTGACGCCTGTTTTTTTCCTCCATTTTGTGTTAGTGTTTTTCTATTTGTGTGCATGTTTTGCCTTTCAGGGCCACCGTAGTTTACACCAAAATCTATAAATAATTACAGAAAAAACAATCGTTAACTAATCGACAACTAAGCTGAAGCCCTCCTTCAAAACTGTTATATATTTTGCGCAAAATAAAAAAAACTGCCAGACAGATCGGTGAATGTGAAAAAATAATGGTGTTTCCATGGAGACAACATTGACTGTCTCCTGGCAACTGGCTAACTGTCTCAAAGCTAATGCTAACTATTATTAAACAAAGAAATATAAATAAACCACTAATACAATCAACGCAAATAGGATTGATTGTAGTTTTATTTATCAATATGTTTCAAAAGACATTTTTTTCTCCCCCAAACTAGTTATGCCACATTGCCATAATTTTGCAATGGTGGCTATGCTAGCAAAAGTTTAGATTTTAAAAAACAGAAATTGGGCAAAGATGAGGCTAGGATTAGGTTTAGGCTAAATTAATTGGCTAGGTTTAGTGATTGGGAAAGGTATGCTAGCGGATCAAAGCATAAGTGCGTGAGGAAAATAAAGACGTTTCGTTAGCATTAGCATTGAGACAAAATTTGCCCTAATTTGTACAGTCTTCAATCTTTTCAGTGGATTCACCCCAGTTTACTACTCCATTGTTTTATGTATTTATTTATTTTTTTGTAAACAAACAAAACAAAAAAAATGAATTAGGCAGGAAACAAATGCTAATGCTGCGCTAAAATTGAGCTAACATGGGCTCATTGTGTGTTTGACTCACCGAAAGAAAAGTTACATTAAGCAGCTTTAAATGTGTCACGTGTCCACTGCAGATTTTTGTCTTTTTTCAAATAAAAAGCTTCAGGACTTATATATAACTAGCCAAACGCTGGTATATTTCTGTTTTGGCTGTGACACACTTTTTTCCCTTATAAACTCAGACGAGCCTTCTGATTGGCTGATGACATAAAGTACTTCCTCAATAGGTCCAAAAAAACAAACAAACACATGTACATCACACTGCAAACATGTAAAGTTCAGAATATTCATCTTAATTTGAGTAGTTTTGACCAGAATAGAATGAACAGAGTGCACGTGTTTCAAGATAAATTAAACAGTGTTGTCAGTTCAAGTAAGAAAAAACTTACAGTACGTCGTTGGCAAATATTTTGGCTTGTAATAAACGTATTGAAACAAGCAAGAAGCATCCTGCAAAACTACAAAAAAATAAGACAAATAATGATAATTTCAGAACATTTTTAAAGGGCTGTACATGATTTTCCCCGTGTTAAAATACAAAATGTTTAATTAAGGACTTTAATACTTAGAATCAGAGCCTTCAAATTCATCACAATAGGTTTAAAACGCTGTCAAAGTGTGGACAGCAAGATAAAGCTAACAAACATTAGCATGCTGACATCTAACTTCCTGGTTTCAGAGAATAAAACTCCCTATGTTAAGATGTAGACATGCAGTGTTAACAATTATTTATTTTTTTTTTTTACCAAAAATATGCTTTACAATAGTATATGAAAAAATCTTGCGTACACTGCAAGTCTCAAAACGGGTGACTTACACATTTTGAAAGCTTTCTTACAATCAAGTATTGATCCCTGGTTGTAATTCAAAATAAAGTCTGTGCTCGATTACAGTTTAGGAAGTATTTTTGACCTCAACAAAATAAATCAATAGTTTTTACAAAATTAGATAGATAATCCACTAGTACCAAATTCCTAAATGGTTAGGTTATAACAATCATTGCTGTCAAATATCAGAACGCTTAGACACAAAGTCACTTTAAGAGAGATTTTTACACAAACTGACCAGATCAAGTCAAATCATTGAGGACATCCTGACAAATATGGACCAAGTCACCGTGCAAGTCTCAATAAGTCTAGGTTTTGCCTCAAGTCCAAGTCAAGTCCCAAGTCAAAGAGAAACAAGTCCAAGTCAAGTCCCAAGTAAAGAGAGACAAGTCCAGAGTCCAAGTCAAAGAAGACAAGTCCAGGTTAAGTCCCAAGTTAAAGAGAGACAAGTTCAAGTCAAGTCACAAGTCGAAGAGAACAAGTCCAAGTTAAAGAGAGACAAGTCCAAGTCAAAGAGAGACAAGTCCAAGTCAGAGCCCCACAAGATCAAGTCAAGCCCAAGTCTTTTGCTTTTAGTTTCTTTACATTAACTACCAAATACATCTTGTATTTCTACAGCTTCACTGTTTTTTTAAATGATCTATTTAAAATTTGGTCACACCAGCTTATTTTTTGAGGAAAGCATCAAGTTGTCTGAAGTCATTGACACTTAAATCCAAGTCGAGTTCCAAGTCATCAAAATAGTGACTGAAGTTTGACTCAAGTCCAAGTCATGACTTGCAAGTCCTCACCTTGATCCTGGAGGTGTATAGATATTACTGACAAAGTTGTGCTTCCATCAATGTTCATGTTTTAACCATTAGCTGATGAATAAATTAGTTTACAATTAAATTCTTGCAGGAACAAAATATTTAGTGTTCATATTTAAGGTCCACATCATTGTTAACAAACATATAAGCACTTCAGTCAGGTCTGGCACAAGTTGACACTTTGTTTTTCATAAATCGTGGCTATTACTGTATTATTTGTGTATATACAACTACAGAGTGTGTTCAAGTCAGTGGCTGCGTGAGCAAAATAGATCGATCTGGCCTTTCAATTGATTGCGCAAACTTCTATCGATTTTCGAAGTTTTCAATCGATTTTCCATCCCTATAAACTATGTCATAATATATAAATAGTGCCTTGTTTTCATGGTTTCAGACTCTTCTTCTTATGAAAACTGTGAATTGTCCCATTCTTAGTTTACAATATGACATAGACAAACCTGATTTTAGGGCATCATTTAAAAAAAAAAAATCATGTACAGCGCCTTTAACTAATCCAGCAACACATTTTTGCAGTGTATTTGTAAACAAGAACATGTCTGGTTAAAACTCCGCCTGTTATCCACACGCACAGACTTAAGACGGTAAACATGAACGCGTCACTTTACACATGTACAGTTCCCAAAAGTCCCTTTGTTTAGTCCACGTTTGTGCAATAATAAAACAAACAATGTTAGAGTCCGGTGTGTGCGTCTTACACGGACACAAAGACGTCCAGGTACAGGCGGTCGTAGGTTTCCCTGAAGAAGAGCAGCAGGACCAGGCTGAAGAGACACGATCCCACCAGGCACCAGTTCAGCCATGACACCTCTGTAACCATAGCAACACAACACACAAGGTTAGGTCAGGTTTGTGGAGAGGAGACAGTGATACAACGAGTAAGTAAGTAAGTAGTTTATTTATATAGCAGCAATACACAAACAAAATCAGACCCTGCAAGTGGAAATATTACAATCAAAAGCTTGACAAAATAAAAAGGATTTTGAGTCGACCCTTAAAGCATCACACTGTCTAAGGAGCGCAAGGAGAGCGGGAGATCATTCCAAATCTTTGGAGCCACAGCCTGGAATGACCGGTCCCTCTGGTCCAAAAACGTGTACGAGGAACCATCCAAGTTCTGATCCACAGACCTCAGAGCTCGAGATGATCTGTAGGGCTGCCATGATAAAAAGCTCATAAAAAGTGAGCACTAAAACTTTAAATTGGATCGGTAAAAAAAAAGGAAGCCAATGAAGAGCTTTGAGAATGGGTGTTAGGTGAGCCCTTCTGTTTGTGCAGGTCAAGATCCTCGCTGCAGAGTTTTGAGTCAGCTGCAAATGAGACAGCTCTTTCTTATTTAAAAAAGAAAACAAACTGTTACAATAGTCGAGGCATGTCAACACAAATCATTTATTAAGAGGTCAAGATTATTATGTCACCATTTTTTTTCCACTGAAAGAAACATTTTCGTCAACTGTTTAGTGTAATGCTCCAATGACATGTCTTATCAAAAAACACCCAAGGCTCGGTTTGGACAGACTGGCCTAGAAAACCCAAATACTGATTAATCCCTGGATGGAGTGGTCAGCGGCAATAACTAGTGTTTTGTTTTGTTTTAGCTGAAGACAATTTTCACAGAGCCATTGCTTCATCTGCACCAAGCAATTTATGAGAGAGTCCAGCTTATGGATCTCAGAGGGCTTAAAAGAGTAGTAAAGTTGGATGTCATCTGCAACAAGATGATAAATACATCACTGAACTCTTGGAAGAATGTACAGCAAAAATAAGACAGGACCCAAAACAGAACCCTGAGGAACACCACACAGTAAATCCGCTGAATAGAGCTGGGACAATAGAGAATGTACAGCAAAAATAAGACAGGACCCAAAACAGAGCCCTAGGAACACCACACAGTAGATCTGCTGACTAGAGGAGGGACAATATAACAGTTTGCAATTTTTTTATATTGTATTGTGAGTCATTTGTAAACTTTAACAACGTTTTGTTTGTCTTGAAACTGCAGTTTTTTGGTTTTCGCAGTTGAAAATGGAGAAATATATAATCTGCAAATTGTAAGATAAGTTTGTTTCATATACTGTAGTTTTGTGTGAGGCAAAGCAGCTGTTGGCATCGCTATGCTTGATTGATTTAAAAAGAGCAGAAATCTGATCTTACAATCCCACACATTGATTTGCATTTGCACTTTTACAAATGACAGACAGATTAACGATTTTCTTTGGCATTTTTGTAGAACTGTAATTTCTTCTTAGTTATATTCGCTTTTCAAAAATAATTCCTCTGTAGTTTTGAAGGACGGTTCACAAAAATGCCTCTGGATTTGATTGTGGAGGCTCTGACCCTCGCCTTCGCCTGACACTTCTAAACGGAAATAAAACACAGCGGCGCGGCCCAATCTCCAGGATCAGAGCCCACGCACAGATATTAAAGCTGCTCTGTTCATTTCTGCAGGTTCACAAAGGGCAGTTTACAAAGGGTCAAAGGTCACGCATCACTTCTGCTTTAGATGCTCAGCAGGATTCAAACAGCAAACTCCTGGTTGTACAATTCACAAAAGAAAAACATTATACTGTATATGCTAAGGTGTTGTATCTGTATTAGTTGTTTTAATGCATTTTGTGGAGCTTTTCATTTAGTTGTAATAATTTAGTAATATTTATGGTTGTATTTCAACAAAATGATCAGGTTCTGTATGTGTAACACCAAACATTTTACAAGTCAATCCTTTTTCAATATTGTATATATTATAATATATAATAATATATTCCCATAGACATTAAATTAGTAGACAAGCATTTAGCAGCTCTGCTCAGTTGCTACAAACACAAACTAGTGACATGTGAAAAAGGACGTTTAGTGATCTTAAAAGTCTTAAAAGATGCACCAGATGAGAAATCTTTACTAGCTGGTAGCAGTTTAATACACAATTTTTAGCAAAAATAAAGCACTAAAAGATTTTTTAATGAAACAATAATTTGTAGCGAGGTTCTGACCTCTGCTAAATGTGGTCAATGGCAGGGGCAGCCCGTAACTAAGGCAAACAAAAAGTGAAAAAAATGAGCGAGGTGTGTTGTTAAAGTTTATCAAAACCGATTAAAACCAGATTAAAATGTCATAAAACATCCTTGTCCAATCAGAAAAGCGTACTTTTGGCTGCCAAAACATAGTCCGGCCTCTTCTGGTGCTATCAGAACCTTGTTTCAAATCGCACCTGCCGCTTCCATTGAATGTAAGAGCGACTTTTTTTTTTTTTACAATGCAAACTAATGGGATCTGTGTGTGCTTGCATGTACAGTGTGGCATCACATACGTCTGCGTGATGACGCAAGGCACGTTCGTTTCAAGAGATCGCGGCTAATGATCCAACTCAGATTTTTTTTCACACAAACAAGCTTGTTTTTAACAGCTATGACCTCCGAGACCAAACAACAGACAAGTTACAAGGTGAGCGAATGTATATTTGTGTATTTTTGCCAAGTTGGACTCTATGGTCCATGTTTACTGTGGGTTCTCATGCTGGCTTTATTGTTCTAAATATTAACAAATAGATATGCTATTAGTATTATAAAGCCTGCTTATGCATTTTACTGGTTTGGATCTTGGTGTTATAGTTTAATTGACATAAGTTGGCCACAAATTATTTGATTGCCTTGTCAATGCCACCTAGTGGTGTAAAATTATATTATACTGATTGATTTATTGATAAGACAAGATAATAGAATTGTGGGTATTGCGCTTTGATAACTGGCTATGTATTGACTATAGCACCCCAATAAAATGAGTCAGGAGCCACTTGTCAATAGGTTTGTATCAGCTGGAACTCTCTGGATCGGCGGTCTCCAATCTTCAGATGCTTAATTTTTTCTACTTACTCTAAACAGATATAGGCTAATGTTTCATAATGACTTTACACTTTACTTTGATTTTGCTGTAGGAGTTCTGAGTGGGTTGCATGGTTATTTAGTGGAGTGATGGTCTGAAAAGTTTTAGAAACTTTGCAAAAAACTGCACCTTTAAGTCATTAAACTTCAGCTCATGAACGCAACCTATCAGCAGATCGTATCAAAAACAAGCAGCAGTTTAATTTAATGGTAAAAGTTTGGGAGTCGTTGCTGTGTGATTAATGGAGCAGAAACTGGAGTAAATTGAGCAGAAATTGGATTAGCAGATAAAAGGGAAAGAGCAGGTGCAGTTGTATTTCTTCACCTTTAGCTTCACAGTTAATTATAAAAACGTTGGCTGATCACAAAGCCTCAGATGAGAGCGGAGCAGCCGTAATTAAAGATGACCTCAGATGGTTTATCACACACAGAGACGAATCAAGTCAATTACAGGAATCACTTAAAATATAAAGGACTTTCATGTAGAAGTTAGTTTTAGGAATCTCAAGTGGGAAACGAGGTGGAAACTGGATCATATCAGCGTTGTTGTTTGGGAAATATAAAACATTTTAAAATCTATTCATGGTTAAACACAAATTGCGCAAGCTGAAATTAATGACGCAGGTTTCAGGACAATTATTGTGCCAAATGCAAACTCGAAATCTGATTCAACAGCCCAAATTTGTATTTTATCCAATAATGCTAACAACAGCTATGAGCTAAATGCTAACATAATACTTGAACAGCTACAAAACAATTTGTTTATGTTTCTGAGATAAAGTCAATTCACTCTCAATATCTTAAAAGAGCAAAAAAAATATATACTTTTTTTTTTTTCAGTAACTCGAGAATTTTAGTGCATTTCTCCCACGGCAACTGAGCTTCTATAATTAGGCTATACCTATTCAACTAAACTGCAAGAAAAACTTAAATGCCATGACTTGTTGAACAACTTATTTTACTAAAACAAAGATAAAACCATAATATTTAATATTTTACTATACATTTTACAAAATGTATTCCAGTTTATCAATTTTTACAAAAATTTACTTCCTGTTCATAGATTGACATCACACTACTCCTGCTCGGCCTGGGCCTTTCTGTGTGGAGTTTGCATTCCTCCCTGTGTCTGGGTGGTTTCCTCCGGGCACTCCGGTTTCCCTACCAACCAATAACAGAGAGAACGCTTGTGGTGGTTGGAGGTTCTCCAGGCTGCTGCTGTCACTGAGAGAGAGGAGTTTCACTTGTCCTATCTACAAGACAGAAGTATTTTGTTGAAATTGGAAATTGTGTGTCTGAGCACATGGCCTAATTGACCTGTGGTGTTCCCCAGGGGTCAATATTGGGACCCCTTCTGTTGAATCTTTACATGCTTCCATTAGGTCAGTTAATACGCAATAATAATGTGAGCTATCACAACTATGCAGACACTCAGATCTATGTGTCACTAACAGCAGGTGAATATGGGCCAGTGGAATTACTCTGTCACTGCATCCAACAGATCAGTGTGTGGATGCAGAACAACTTTCTCCAGCTAAACTCAGACAAGACTGAGTTATCATCTTTGGCCCACAGAAACAAAGAGAAAGTGTCAGCAGCCACCTTCAGTCTCTCTCTCTGAAACCTTCAAGTCAAGTTAGAAATCTGGGGGTAATAATGGACTCAGACTTGAACTTTAACAGTCACATCAAGTCAATAACATCAGCAGCTTTTTACCATCTAAGAACTTGCCAAAATCAAAGATCCAGTGTTAAAGCCTGACTTGGAGAGACTTATCCATGCATTGTCTCCAGTAGGTTAGACCTATTGTAAACAGCCTGCTCACCGGCCTATCCAAACCAAACTAAATTAAAATGTAAGAATCATAAAAACTTCTCATAAGCACATTAAAACGTCAATGTCATGCAGTGGAATAATCCAGAAACACAACATCTTCATGGAGACAGCTACAAAAGGTAATGAAAAACTTCTAACAGAAACGTTGCATGTCTCACATATGTACAATTTGATGAATAGATAAAATACATGTATATATAAAAACATAACTAGTTTAAAAAGTTGCAGTGTGATTTTTCTCACATTTTAACAAGTAAACTACAGCAGACGTTTCAAATTGACGTCCCTAAATGTACAATTTCTTTCTAATCTCCCGCACTGTCTCGTCTTCATTTCTCCCATCCTCATTCATCTTAATTACTATTCACTTTCTGACACATTTCCTCTGATTCAATAAAACTAATCCTAACTTTGCTCGCTTCCTGACAATACCGAGCCGACTGTGGCGAACGTGAGATGAATGTCGGCCATGTTGGAGAGGTTATTGACGCGGAGCCATTACACAAACTGGAGCTGTGCGGTGTTCGGGGGCCATCGCCGTGGACAGGTCATTTGTCACGTTAAGAGCCCATTCCAGCGTCTGCCACCTGCACACACAGCCACAGACAGCAGCCGGCGGCCATCTTGGGACTGTAATCGCTCTTAATTGAGGTCATTGCGTTGGCGTAATAAATGGGAGCGGCTCTGTCCTTTATCACCGGGCGCTCAGACCTCTGCTGATGAACTGTGCCGACGTTACGCGGACGTATTAATAATGATAGACCTACGTGACCGCGCTGGATCAATTGCAGGATCAATAGGCCAGGGAAGAAGTGAATGGGAATTTTGATGGCGCGTTACGTGGAAATGTCAGCATCACAATAAACAAGAAGAAAAAAATCGATAGAAAATATTTGGTATAGGATGAGTTGTGTGGCATCTCAACCGTTAATTCATGTCTGTTGAAATGATCATATTTAGCCTTTTATTACACAGTAGATATAACCAAGGTTGATCACACAACTCAAAGTTACACAACAACATGTACGGCTAAACAAATTTGGCTCATAAGTGGCTCACTCTCTGGAAGTGGGAACTATTTCTTGTTAGAAATTTGGAGGTAATAATGGACTCAGACATGGACTTTAACAACCACATCAAGTCAATAACATCAGCAGCTTTCTACCATCTAAAAAACATTGCCAAACTCAAAGGTATAGTGTCAAAACCTGACTTGGAGAGACTTATCCATGCATTTGTCTCCAGTAGGTTAGACTATTGTAACGGCCTGCTCACCGGCCTATCCAAACGAGCTGTAAAACAGTTGCAGTACATCCAGAACGCTGCTGCTTGAGTCCTGACCAGAACCAGGAAGTACGATCACATTAGTCCTGTCCTTAGGTATTTGCACTGGCTTCAGGCTTAGAGAATAGACTTTAAAACAGCTCTGCTTGTGTTTAAGTCTCTCCATGGACTAGCACCAAAGTACATCTCTGACATGTTAGTGCGTTATGAACCATCTCGGACTCTGAGGACCTCAGGGACCGGCCTCCTGCTGGTGACCAGAGTCAGGACTAAACGTGGACCAGAGTCAGGACTAAACGTGGACCAGAGTCAGGACTAAACGTGGACCAGAGTCAGGACTAAACGTGGACCAGAGTCAGGACTAAACATGGACCAGAGTCAGGACTAAACACGGACCAGAGTCAGGACTAAATGTGGACTAGAGTCAGGACGAAACACGGACCAGAGTCAGGACTAAACACGGACCACAGTCAGGACTAAACGTGGACCACAGTCAGGACTAAACATGGACCAGAGTCAGGACTAAACGTGGACCAGAGTCAGGACTAAACGTGGACCAGAGTCAGGACTAAACGTGGACCAGAGTCAGGACTAAACGTGGAACAGAGTCAGGTCTGAACATAGACCAGATCAAGACTAAACGTGGACCAGAGTCAGGACTAAACATGGACCCGAGTCAGGACTAAACATGGACCAGAGTCAGGACTAAACATGGACCAGAGTCAGGACTAAACATGGACCAGAGTCAAGAGTAAACATTTGCACATTTAAACATGTTTACCATCACAACTAGAGCTGTAGGTCTTTCGTCATTGGTCTAGTGTTTTTCAACCTGACAATTCTCAAAATAATCTTCAAATAAAACAATCAGTCTTTCGATTTTATTTTGGTTGGCTATTTTTTAGAATTCTGATAAAAGTTAGCATTAGCTTTGACTCCATGAACCACAATGGAAGAAAACGAAGAAACAAGAAAAAGTGGTGTGACATTTACTACTCTGAGATTATCAAATTGTTTCTTGCTCATCCATTTTTAACACTAAAGACCTGTCATTTTCAATTCTTTCAGAGTCAAAAGATCCACCTGCAACTTTCCCCTCTCTGACTTTCAGTTCTCAACTTCAAACGCCGGAAAGTTTCTCTTCAGATCCCAAAACTTCCCCAATTATTCCTCTCTGCTAAATAATTCCTGCTTCAATTTGAGTCGATGCCGCTTTCCGACGCCATTTCTCCCACTAAAAACCCATTGAAGTGGTCACAATAGCTCCACGCTGCTCTGTATTCCTCCTCCGTGCGGCGCTAAGTGACAACAGGAAGCATATGAGATGAGATGGGATGAATTGTAGGTAATATTTGGCCCCGAGCCCTTTTCATTCGTGTTTTGGATCGGCCCGGACGCCCCAGCGGAGCTCAAACGCGACGGAAGATTCGTCTGGGGGCCCGCTTAGGAACCACTGAACCGAGGAGAGTCACTGGTGGATATTAAAATGGACAAATCATAAAGGCTTTCTGCAGGCGGACATATTTTAGCATTCACAACAAGATGGCCGGAGGGGAAATGACTACAATGGACTGTAAACTGGATTAGATGGGGTTATAATAAGGCCTGTGTGGGTTGTTTTCAATACAGAACGTGAAAAGGGATCGGCAAAGGCTAAGTGAGAATGACTATTATGAGATCAGAGGCAATTTAAAGAGAAGGGAAAGCCCCAAAAGATTAATATGTATGATAGGTGGACAATAGGAAAGAGAAAATATGCTGCAAACTGGGAATAAATATGGATGGAAGGAAATATGCACAAATAAAATAACCAAGCGCTGTTCACATGTAGTTCTAGCTCAGGATCTCAAGTAAAAAGTCAAAAATCTTCGGGTAATTCGAGTCTCGTATGAAGGCTCAAGTTTGTGATTTGCATCGTTTTTAATCTGCAAATTGAATGTAAATGGATTCAAAACGACTCCTCTGAGGTTTGATTCTGTGATCTCTTGATTGTTAAGCAGATTCTACCCTGAAGGCGCAGTAGGTTCTTGACAAGGAAGAAGAAATCACTTCAGCAGTGGCTCATCATTATCGTAGAGGAGTGACCTGGCACAAGCTTCAAATGACTTAAAAGTGGCACTACATTATTTTTCTGGGAGTGAACAATCAAATGCACATGCAATTCCACTGAAATAAAAAGTTTGGGGTGTTCTTCATTGATAGACATCGTTTCATAGCAGGTTGGCACCACCTAGTGCCTTCACTCTTTATTTCACTTCAGCTCTAGGTCAGGCATCATCAAGCCCCGGTGATCAAAGATTACAGGCGATATGTGTCCTCACTATTTATTGCCATCATGACCGTAGCTGCTACATGCACTACAGCTATGGAACATCTGCAGTTGCGTTTCCCCAGATTTTTTTGCACGAGGTGCTAGACGTTCTGACTGTTCGGACCAATCAGAGCGGGAGTAACAGAGCGAGCAGCAAAGCTGAAGTAAAGCTTAAAACGTTGTTTTATACAAAACTAAAACCTTTTGAAGTGGTAAAAAGTTTTGCGCTCCAGGGAAAAATGCTTTTTAGCCTGTAGAGGGATTTTCCCGCTGCAGCATCAATGGAGCGACCACTGCGACTGATTTACAGCAGCTACAAGCTAGCAATGTCCTATCCAGATAATATAATAGATCTATGGGTATCAGAGAACGGCAGACAGTTCCCAAAAAGCAGGAAGTACAGTCGTTCAATCAGAGAGCAGAAGTGTGTGGTTGCAGTTCTCCACCTTTGACCTTGTGTCAAATAGTCGTGTAATCTCTCATTCGTCCAAGAGTGATTCATAGTAGAAAAGCTTTAATGTTGTCCAAAAGAGATTTGGATGAGAGTCGACAACTTTAAAACCTTTCTACTCGTGTGAAATATTAACTACAACAATCACTGACACATGTTTTTGCTCACTTCCCTGACAAAATATGACCAAAAATCCGTGGCTGGCAAAATTTAAAAAGTCCGCCCCAACTGTAAAGCAAACGAACCCCAATGATGAGATGTCAGATGGGCCGTCACACCACGACGAGAAATTAAACCAGCTAATGCATCAGTTCCGGCATCATTGTAGAATATTTTAGCTAAAAGAACAAGCTTTCCATGGAAACAAGCAAACAGAGGCTCCTCTACAACATAAAAGTTTTGATTTTAGGAAGATGCAAGCCTTTTTTTTTATGTTTTCAGTTCAACCAAAAAATCCAAGTAAAAGTTACACAGTGTACCTTTAACTGTCATCTAGAAGACAAAAGCAAGGCCTAATAATTCCCTACAAAGATAAAGCAGTAGTTGTCGTCAGTTTTGTGGAAGTTTTCCTGTGGGCCAAGTCCTGACCTCTCAATGATCCACAGTCTCCCTGCAGCAGCCGCAGCTCAGACAACTTCATATTTCATTAAAGAACTGTTGGGGCAGTGAGAGTCGGGACCGGGGCAGCTAAACTCGCTCCTGTATCTGTGCTTAATCTGTCTTCAGAGCTGCGCATTTATCAACACATCACACATTCACAACCCAAGCCTTTGTGCAGACACTTAAGTGATTCTTCACCAGACGCCTCGACCCTAAACTCAAACAGAATGATTTATGAATGAGGAGTCTCTCTTTCTCTGTTTTGTGACAGAGAAAAGAGTTCAGGTGGAAGTAGTACTGTTTTACTACTTACATTAAAGCTGGTGTACGTACATTTTTTGTTGCTGTAAAGTAATAAACTTTATTTTTTCAACTAAAAAGCATATTGAAAATGCCGCAAAATAAGACCTCTGTGTTGCTTCTGAATCTAAGATTTTAAAAATCAGGGACGTGCAGTGAGGTTTACAGCCGGTGAGGCACTGTGGACTACACTTAAAGATGCCTTTTTATTCACTTTGCAGACATGCATATGAAACAGAAGCACATAATCTCATGTAACTACTGTATTTTGTTTCTACACAATGAGAAAAAAAAAATTGGCGCTCGCTCATCCATCTGAGCTAAATGATGATGTCGCCACTGTGCGGGAGACCTAATGACACATTATTAAGGCTTTCTGGGCCTTTGCTGTAAAATATTTACTTGTGATGATTTACAGCGGCATGAAAAAGTATGTGAACCTTTTGAAATTTCTCACATTTCTGCCTAAAATCACCATCAAATGTGATCTGATCTTTGTCAAAATCACACAGATGAAAAAACTATGTCTTCTTTAACTAAAACCACCCAAACATTTATAGATTTTCATATTTTAATGAGGATAACATGCAAACAATGACAGAAGGAGAAAAAAAAAGTAAGTGAACCCTTACATTCAATATCTGTTTACACCTCCTTTGGCATCAATAACTTCTACCAGACGCTTCCTGTAGTTGCAGATCAGTCTGGCACACCGATCTGATCAATTTTAGACCATTCTTCTTAAAAATTGCTGCAGTTCAGTCAGATTCTGGGATGTCGTGCATGAATTGCTGTTTTGAGGTCATGCCACAGCATCTCAAGTCAGGACTTTGACTTGGCACTCCAGAACGTGTATTTGGTTCTTCTGAAACCATTCTCAAGTTGATTTACTATTGTGTTTTGGATCATTGTCTTGTTGAAGCTTCTTTCCTCTTTTAAGCTTCGACTGTCTGACAGGCAGCCTCAACTTTTCTTGTAAAACATCTGATAAACTTTTGAATTCATTTTTTCCACTAATGATTACAAGTTGTCCAGGCCCTGAGGCAGCAAAACATGCCTAAACTATAATTTTCCCTCCACCGGGCTTCACGGTGGGGATGGGGTGTTGATGTTGGTGAGCTGTTTAATTTTTCCTCTAAGCATGACGGTGTGTGTTTCTCCCAAATAATTCAATTTTAGTTTCATCAGTCACCAAAATATTTGCCAGAAGTTCTGTGGAGTGTCTAGGTGACTTTTTGCGAACTTAAATTGTGCAGCAATATTTTTTTTAGACAGTAGTGGCTTCCTCTGTGGAGTCCTCTGATGAGCACAATTCTAGACTGTTGTTTTACATGTAGTCAGTGTATGCTCAGAGATACTGGACTGTGCCAGTACGTTCTTTCTGTAAGTCTTTAGCAGACACTCTAGGGTTCTTTTTTACCTCTCTGAGTGTTTTGCGCTGAACTTTGGGCGTTATTTTGTTGAAAACAACTCCTCGGGAAAGAAGCAACAGTGCCAAGCTTTCTCCATTTGTACATAATTTCTATAACTGTAGACATCCAGACTTTTAGAGATGGTTTTGTAACCTTTTCCAGCTTTATACAAATCTACAATTCTAGATTGCAGGTCTTCAGACAGCTGCTTTGAGCGAGCCATGGTGAACAACAGACATTGCTTCACATTAAGACACAGTGCTTACCAGGAGTGTCTTTTATAGTGGGCAGGGCAGCTTTAAGCAATTCCTCAGTGATTGGACACACTCTTAAATTGTTTAGTAAAATTAGGAAATATTTGCTCTTAAAGTCTCCTTAGGCAGAAGGTTCACTTACTTTTTCTTTCCCCTTTTGTCAATGTTTGCATGTTATCCTCATTAAAAATGAAAACCTATAAATGTTTGGGTGGTTTTAGTTAAAGCAGACACTGTTTTTTCATTGGTGTGATTTTGACAAAGATCAGATCACATTTGATGGTGATTTTAAGCTGAAATGTGCGAAATTTCAAAAGGTTCACATACTTTTTCATGCCGCTGTATATAGTTGCTTAAGGCTTTGTTTAACCGCAAAGTGAAGCTGAACACAGACACGTTTAAATGTATAATTTTAGCCGTAGAAAGACAGATTTGCTTCGCACTCAGACAGAAGCAGAGATGTGAGGCAAACTAAAGTTTGCATCATCTCAGCTTTCTACAAACTCCGTTTACTGTCAAATTAACTCACTAAAAGCGCTCACGTTTGCAAATATCTTCTTTTTTGACAATTAGAAGACAAAGCACTCAAAAAAAGTACATCTACAAATACATTTTAGCACTTTCTGTGAAGAAACAGTGAGTCCACGCGCTGCATGAACGTGCCCTGTTCATTGTGAATGTATCTGCGCAGGTCTGAGTGAGACAAGCCTCAGCGCTGTAGACCTGCGCTACATCAGCAAGTCTGGGGGATATGCGGCTTTTAGTCCCAAAACAAATACGAAACATATTAGATACTTATTGGCATTGAGTATTTTTCCCCAATTTGCACTGCCACACTTGCCTCCCCTGACTGCTGTTAAAAAATCTAAAAAAAAAAAAAAAAAAAAGATTCACAGCCAAAAGCAGCTCTCTGATTGGCTGTGCTTGGATGGTCCAGTTTCACATTGCTGTCTGAAAAAAAATCTTTTTAAGTATATGTAATATATATGCATATACAGTATAAGTGACTAATTAAATGTTGATTAATACTTGTTCAGGGACACAACAGGAGAATGAAACATAACAAAGTGGAATAATTTTCATTTTAACAGTTACTAAAATACAAAGACTTCATTAGACAATTATGTTTCAGTCACAATGAACTGAAAATGTCTTCTCATCTCGAAATCTTCTCACACTTCTCTTTCAAACTTCACCGAACTGTTTACAAACACTCAAAGGTTAAATGCAAAATGTTAGCTTAAATGGCCCTGTGTCCACCTCAATCAGAGTTTTTTCGCGCTGACGGCTGCGGTTGGCCTTTTGGACTTCCCGAGGTCATATTTCATTTAAATTTGTAATAAGCTTTAGACTAAAACAAGGTTACGGGAGTCTGTGGAGAAGCGTTACCTCAAATGTCCTTCAGAGAATCACTGTGGCGTCGTAACAAAAAAGACTGCTTGTGATAAAGTCTGGAGGGGCTTTTCAGATTTACTGCCCCCTGGACGATTGAGATGCGTCCTACAGCCTTCTCTGTTTTAGGTACACAAAACATTGTTCATTCACAAACTAATCCTATTTTCTGAAATTAAGTTATGAATATTTTGAGCTAATACCATTTTCAAATCAAAATTTAGCAGCTTCTTTTATGGAATCAGTATAACACAAAGTGCTTCAGAGTGCCTTTTTTTTTTTAATTGATTTATTGATTTCATTATTAACTTGTCTGTAAGTTTTATTCTTGTTCTATAACAAGCTTTAGTAAGAGCTTGTTTGTTTGTCAATATGAACAATATGAGTCTTGAAATTAATGTTTCTTGGGCCAAAATTCAATCGAGCGCTATTACTTTGTGAAAGAGACGCACATGTACCGGAGTGAATACTAGTTTAAGTTGAAGGTTTTCTTAGTTACTGAGACAATTACCCACTTGCCTGTTTGCTGCTGGACAATCCGCATCTGTTTTTCTGAATAATGACTTGTTTCTGATACGGTAATGCTTCTGTTGTATTGACCAAATGTTTAATTTTCTGACCACTTTGCTTCCTAAAACATTCTTGTAAAGTTGTCTGAAATAAGTTTAACAGTTGTTGAATTGAACCATGGCAGAGGAGGTTGAGGTGGCAGCTTTACCCCTCCCGTGCACAGACTGCGAGGCGAGTTCGGTCCGAGACGTGTCCGAGTTTCTTGCAAAGTGTCCTGTACATCAGCAGCAGTCCACTGTGGTCCGTTATTGCCAAAGCCAGCGGATTCACGTGGATTACCCGCGAGAATGCTCATAAAATGACTTATAAGTCGCATCAGACCGCTGCGACCTCCGACAAAAATAAGACTCGATTCTTCGCGACTCTCAGACATTACTCACACTGCACGGATCTGTGTACAAGGGCATATTGGTTTTAAGCACTTTTAAGTCTTGCGGGGAGTCGTGCGGAGTTCCGTCTCGCACCAAACTCTTTACTCAGTGTACGGCAGGGGTCAGTGTAGTAAACGTAGCGATAGCGATAACTTATCTGAAAGCACTTCCTCACTTCTCCTCCTCCAGGCAATGTCCTTTTTAAGCTTGTCTCTGTACTTCTCCATTGACGCCAACTGTAGATTGATGATCTATGGTCAATCATTACTATATTCCATGTGTTTGTTTTGCCAGTCAGCCTTCTCCTCCTGGTTGTGACGATTAATAAAGTGAAAATGCGCCTCATGGGTTAATCTTGATTTAATATGTAAACTTGATGCGCCTTTGTGGAGTAACTTAAAAGTGTACTAAAACTGCTACAGTCACACCAGTTAGGGGAAATTAAGAAACAAAGAACTTCACATGTGCCGAAAGAATACAGCAATATAACATTAAAACAATACATATACAGTACTTATGTATCATCAAAAGTGCAACAAACCCTGGCTTATATAAAGTAGAACAAAGTCCCATTGACAGGCCTGTATATACGTGTGTGTCTGCTGCTGTGAGCTGGATTATTACATCAGTCTGAGTGGACAAATCAAACACAAATTGAGGCTAAATTACAGGAGGAAGTGGGTCCTTTCAGCTCTGAGTGAGTCTGCCGTCCGCTTCTCATCGAGCGCGTTTCCGACTCACAAACACTTCCTAAACAAAAGAAAACTTCTCAAACTTTGATGTAGGAAAAAGGGCTTTAGATTTCAGAGTTTGGTCATGGGTTTTAATTTGATTCCGAACAAAAGGGTTAGGCCTGATTTAGTGTCGATCACGTCATGGTTTAGTCTTGTGCTTATCATGATCTAATTACAACAGTATTTGGTACATTAATACTTGTAATAAATTAGAGCTTTACACAAGTCAAGATGATACACTGTCATTGTTGAGAATTACATTACTTTACATTGTTAGCAAAAGTGTATATTTTATATTGTTTACTTCTGAAACCTGTGTAATGCTAGGCTTAGGCTTAGGTTGAGTTATTTAGGTTGGTTAAGTTTATGGTTCTAGCAAAATCTAACGTCATGGTATAACTGCATCTTCTACTCATTATTCTCTTCTCATCTCCTGAGGGGGTTTTGAGGTCCGGGAGCTTGCACACTTAGCCCTCATGGCAACGTTTAGCCTTAGTTTGTGCTTACATCTATTCAATAAAGTTCTTCCTTACAAGTTCTGAGAGTGTAGTCCTTGTAGTGAAATAAATTGACACATCAATTAATTTTACTTGCCCATTCAGCGCCACCTCGCGTAAGGGCAAGATTCTTCTGCCTTTTGTTTCCTTGTGTGGGTGTGCTTGTGCGAACCCATGCCGTACCACGCTTTCCCGTCCCGTGCTGTCTGTGTTTTTTGTGTATTCTTGCGTATCGCAATCTGTGTCTCTCGCATATTGCTGTTTGTTCTCACTCTGAACAATCTCTCATTCATGTAAATCATCTTGTTCCGTGAGGATATGAGAACAGACAAGCCTTTGACACAGGCTCCATGTGAAACACCTGCTGGAACTTAAAGGAGCTGTACTGTATATTATTTTCAACACTAGCTGTGCTTGGTCTCATTTCAAACATAAAATATAAAACAAATCAAATCAAAAAGGCTTTGTGTAAAATATTAAACCTATTTAAGCTATAGTTGCAGTAGCTAGGGTTTAAAAAGGCTCTTATGAATAGGGCTCATTTGAAGCATCAAAACTAAGAAAACAACGTGATTAGTTAAAGTTATTACTTTTTGGCAGATTTGAAATAAATTTGTTAATTTTTATTAATTAATTCCAATTTTGACTTCAAATTATGCATTATTCATTCACTCCACACTCTGTAATGTGACTCCTCTGACCATCACTACCATTCACACTCACACCAGGTCAAGACTAGCAATGTGGGTTAAGTGTCTTGCCTAAAGACACAATGACAGTTTCTTCTTCTGTCGACCCACTGAAGTTCCAGAGTTGTCCATTAAAGTTTGCATAGACAATTGCAAAAAAAAAAATGTTGTCATTCTTGGACAAAAACAATTGTATAGATGTGTAACAGGCTTGTACTTATGGTAGACAAAAAAAATAATCATAAAAATGTATAAACTGTGGACATGGTGAGGCCAGTAAACATCGGCCAATTGAAAATGAGGTATCTCTTTATCTATTGGCCCTGGTGTAATAGTTATATACTTGTTCTTCAGATAATTGCAGTTTGCTTAGTCCTGGTTTGGGTCCAGGACATTGCAAAATGAAATTGAAACACAAGGTTTAATGAAGATAGCGGCCTTATTGTAGGCTATTATTTCTTACCCGTGCAGTAGAAGGTGAGGAAAAACAGCAGCAGGCCGGTGACCAGGTTTCCCAGGAAAGTGACGACTCCACAGGTGATGCCTTCAGGGACCGGATACACCGTCTCTATGCAGAGCTCGAAGAAGATGGGAACGCTGCTGTTTATGAAGATCCCGATGAGGATACAGGACGTGTACAAGATCGCTGTGAAGCAGAGAGGAAAAAGAAGTTACCGTAAGCTTACAGAATGTTTAAAGTACACATGACATCTTTATAGGAGCTTTTAGATGTTATTTGGTACAGTACTACTGAATAAGTAATTACATTTTTGTATTGTGACTACTGTTCTAAGAACAGAAGAGGGCAATATCAAGCAAGTCAATGTAAAGGAAACATAGTTATATATTCAGTGATGCTGCGTTCAGACCGAATAACGTCGGAGCGTCCAAAGCGTCCAGTTTATATGTTAAGTCCATGTAAACCTGCGTCTTGAGATGTCCAGAGAATTTGGGTCTAGCGCATCAAAATGCGCTTGTTCGGGCATCTGCTGACGCCGCATCTTGTGAAGTAGGAGCTCCAACCTGCGTCTGACGCATTGGCTGCCTCATCAGCCGTCGACCGATCACTACGTCATAGGAGAGTTGTAATCAGACACTGCTCTCCTGTGACGTAGTGACATGCTGCTGTTCTCCTCTCACATCAAAGGGAAAGAAGGACTGTTTACTGAAGTTTTTAAATAACTTTTTTAGGTTGCTTGTTTTGGGGCTTTTTTCAAAGGCCTGAACATCTGGCGACACATGGAAAAACAAATAATATGGGACATGATCTGGACTGACAATGCACTCACATGGATCTATTAAAAATGCTTGTTGCTGTGTTTAAATCACTGCTGTACAACGTAGCAATGAAGGAGAACTGCCAGTTTCTAATAGGTCTAGGTTTGGAGAACTGGTTTAAATCGCAATTGGCTAGTAATCCAGTTTTCTTGAGAACTGAATTTGAGTCACAATTCAATGTGTTCATGCTCAGAAGCTTCTGCAAAAACGTTGATCTCACTCTGACTACGGCAACACCTACGAGAAAAACAACATAGAAAAAGAAATAATTATAATTTGCTTTTTAAATGTGCTCATTTTAAATAAAATTTGACCTCAACATTTGTGCAAACATTTTATTTAACTGCTAAAAAACTGCTCAGAGCAGAGAAGCATCAAGGCCACTGACATTAGTGTTAAAAATTATGTTTCTATGACTAAGGAAAGCACAACATTTACAGCTGTAACTAACAGAAAACTTTTGTAACAGTTTCTGGCAGTTTAAATACAAAATATATAACTAGCATCACGACTGACTCAAATTTAGCAATTTTGTCATATTGGGAAATGACAAGAGCCACAGTTTGAGAATCACTACATTAAAAGAGTCTTGACTCAGTAATATAGGAGACGCATCTGGCTGCAGACCTGTACGAGGAGTCCCTAAGGCGGATGTTCGCCCATATTATGTAGATATACCACGGTACAGTAGGTGGTGCCGTGCACTTAAAACATTATTTGCGTCGCACCAATAACGTTGAAGAAAACTACGTGGAGCCCCGATGTTTATTGTCGCCTTGTGTTAACAGTGTTAAGCTGGCCACACACTACACAACTTTCCAGTTGTGACTAATTAGAATGCGAGTTTTGCCCACACACTACAAGACTGGACTGAGAGTGATTCTAGAATGACTGAGACCACAAACTACACAACTGAGACCACACACTACACAACTGAGACTGGCAACTGAAAACAGGATTACTCCATCAGCAGAACAGTTAATAATGCACAAAACAACAATGCAACACAGTTTATAAAAGAGTTGAGTTTAGTGCTTCAATTTATTTTTATTAGATTTTTTATTAACTTTTTTTTTTTTTTTTTTGGTCTTGATTAATAATTTCTACAACAAGACAGAAAAAAAGTTTTGTTTTAGCGTAATTATTATTTATTTATTTTTGCCATAAGCAAACACTTTTC